>SZWC01028215.1:1855-12267 GCA_023375785.1 Penium margaritaceum
GAGTTGTGCCAGAGTTGTGCCAGAGTTGTTCCAGAGTTGTGCCAGAGTTGTGCCAGATTTGTGCCAGAGTTGTTCCAGAGTTGTGCCAGATTTGTGCCAGTGTTGTGCCAGAGGTGTGTCAAAGTTGTGTCAGAATTGTGCAGACGCTGTGCCAGAGGTTTTCCAGAGTTGAGCCAGAGTTGTGCCAGTATTGTGCTAGAGGTTTGCGAGAGTTGTGCGAGAGTTGTGCCAGATTTGTGCCAGAGTTGTGCCAGAGTTGTTCCAGAGTTGTGCCGGAGTTGCAGCAGAGTTGTTCAAGAGTTGTGCCATAGATATGCCAGAGTTTTGCGAGAGTTGTGCCAGTGTTGTGCAAGAGTTGTCCCAGAGTTGTGCCAGAGTTGTGCCAGAGCTGTGCCAGAGTTGTGCCAGAGTTGTGCCAGAGTTGTGCAAGAGTTGTGCAAGAGTTGTGCAAGAGATGTGCCAGAGTTGTGCCAGAGTTGTGCCAGAGTTGTGCCAGAGTTGTGCCAGAGTTATGCCCAAGTTGTGCGAGAGTTGTGCCATGATTGTGCCAGAGTTGTAGCAGAGTTGTGCTAGAGTTGTGCCACACTTGTGCCAGGGTTTTGCCAGAGTTGTGCCAGAGTTGTGCCAGAGTTGTGCAATAGCTGTGCCATAGCTGTGCGAGAGGTGTGCCAGAGTTGTGCCAAAGTTGTGCCAGAGTTGTGCCGGAGTTGTGCCAAAGTTGTGCCATAGTTGTTTCAGAGCTGTTGCAGACTTGTGCCTGGGTTGTGCCAGAGCTGTGCCAGGGCTGTGCCAGGTTTGTGCGAAAGTTGTGGCAGAATTGTGCCAGAATTGTGCCAGAGTTGTGCCAGGGTACTGCCAGAGTTGTGCAAGAGTTTTTCCAGAGTCGTGCCAGAGTTGTGCCAGAGTTGTGCCAGAGTTGTGCCAGAGTTGTGCCAGAGTTGTATTAGGGTTGTGGCAGAGTTATGCCAGAGTTTTTTCAGTGTTGTGCCAGAGTTGTGCCTTAGTTGTACAGAGTTGTTCCAGAGCTGTGCCAGAGTTGTGCCAGGGTTGTGCTGGGTTTATGGCAGGGTTTGTGCCAGAGTTGTACCAGACTTGTGCTTGACTTGTGCCAGAGTTGTGCCAGAGTGGTGCCACAATTGTGCCAGAGTTGTGTCAGAGTTGTGCCAAAGTTGTACCAGACTTGTGGCATAGTTGTGCCTGAGTTGTGCCAGAGTTGTGCTAGAGTTGTGCAAGAGTTGTGCCAGAGTTAAGCCAGAGTTGTGCTAGGGTTGTGCCAGGGTTGTGCCAGAGTTGGGCCAGAGTTGTGCCAGAGTTGTGCAAGAGTGGTGCCAGAGTTGTGCCAGAGTTGAGCCAGGGTTGTGCTAGAGTTGTGCCAGAGTTGTGCGAGAGTTATGCCAGAGTTGTGCCAGAGATGTGCCTGAGTTGTGCCAGAAATTTGCCAGAGTTGTGCCAGAGTTGTGCGAGAGTTATGCCAGAGTTGTGCCAGAGATGTGCCTGAGTTGTGCCAGAAATTTGCCAGAGTTGTGCCAGAGTTGTGCGAGAGTTATGCCAGAGTTGTGCCAGAGATGTGCCTGAGTTGTGCCAGAAATTTGCCAGAGTTGTGCCAGAGTTGTGCGAGAGTTATGCCAGAGTTGTGCCAGAGATGTGCCTGAGTTGTGCCAGAAATTTGCCAGAGTTGTGCCAGAGTTGTGCGAGAGTTATGCCAGAGTTGTGCCAGAGATGTGCCTGAGTTGTGCCAGAAATTTGCCAGAGTTGTGCCAGAGTTGTGCGAGAGTTATGCCAGAGTTGTGCCAGAGATGTGCCTGAGTTGTGCCAGAAATTTGCCAGAGTTGTGCCAGAGTTGTGCGAGAGTTATGCCAGAGTTGTGCCAGAGATGTGCCTGAGTTGTGCCAGAAATTTGCCAGAGTTGTGCCAGAGTTGTGCGAGAGTTATGCCAGAGTTGTGCCAGAGATGTGCCTGAGTTGTGCCAGAAATTTGCCAGAGTTGTGCCAGAGTTGTGCGAGAGTTATGCCAGAGTTGTGCCAGAGATGTGCCTGAGTTGTGCCAGAAATTTGCCAGAGTTGTGCCAGAGTTGTGCGAGAGTTATGCCAGAGTTGTGCCAGAGATGTGCCTGAGTTGTGCCAGAAATTTGCCAGAGTTGTGCCAGAGTTGTGCGAGAGTTATGCCAGAGTTGTGCCAGAGATGTGCCTGAGTTGTGCCAGAAATTTGCCAGAGTTGTGCCAGAGTTGTGCGAGAGTTATGCCAGAGTTGTGCCAGAGATGTGCCTGAGTTGTGCCAGAAATTTGCCAGAGTTGTGCCAGAGTTGTGCGAGAGTTATGCCAGAGTTGTGCCAGAGATGTGCCTGAGTTGTGCCAGAAATTTGCCAGAGTTGTGCCAGAGTTGTGCGAGAGTTATGCCAGAGTTGTGCCAGAGATGTGCCTGAGTTGTGCCAGAAATTTGCCAGAGTTGTGCCAGAGTTGTGCGAGAGTTATGCCAGAGTTGTGCCAGAGATGTGCCTGAGTTGTGCCAGAAATTTGCCAGAGTTGTGCCAGAGTTGTGCGAGAGTTATGCCAGAGTTGTGCCAGAGATGTGCCTGAGTTGTGCCAGAAATTTGCCAGAGTTGTGCCAGAGTTGTGCGAGAGTTATGCCAGAGTTGTGCCAGAGATGTGCCTGAGTTGTGCCAGAAATTTGCCAGAGTTGTGCCAGAGTTGTGCGAGAGTTATGCCAGAGTTGTGCCAGAGATGTGCCTGAGTTGTGCCAGAAATTTGCCAGAGTTGTGCCAGAGTTGTGCGAGAGTTATGCCAGAGTTGTGCCAGAGATGTGCCTGAGTTGTGCCAGAAATTTGCCAGAGTTGTGCCAGAGTTGTGCGAGAGTTATGCCAGAGTTGTGCCAGAGATGTGCCTGAGTTGTGCCAGAAATTTGCCAGAGTTGTGCCAGAGTTGTGCGAGAGTTATGCCAGAGTTGTGCCAGAGATGTGCCATAGTTGTGCCAGAGTTGTGCCAGAGTTATGCCAAAGTTGTGCCAGAGTTGTGGCAGAGTTATGTCAGAATTGTGCCCGAGTTGTGCCAGAGTTGTGCCAGAGTTGTGCCAGAGTTGTGCCAGAGCTGTGCCAGAGTTGTGCCAGAGTTGTGCCAGCGTTGTGCCAGAGTTGTGCCAGAGTTCTGCCCGAGTTGTGTCACAGATGTACCAGAGATGTGCCACAGTTGTGCCAGAGTTGTGCCAGAATTGTGCCAGAGTTGTGCTAGAGTTATGCCAGAATTATGCCAAAGTTGTGCCAGAATTGTGCCAGAGCTGTGCCAGAGTTTTACCTAAGTTGTGCCAGAATTGTGCCAGAGGTGTGCAAGAGTCATGTCAGAGCTGTGCCAGAGTTGTGCCAGAGTTGTGCCAGAGTTGTGTCACAGATGTGCCAGAGATGTGGCACAGTTCTGCCAGAGTTGTGCCAGAATTGTGCCAGACTTGTGCCAGAGATGTGCCAGAGTTGTGCCAGAGTTGTGCCAATTTTGTCCCAGAGTTGTGCCATGGTTGTGCCAGAGTTGTGCCACAGTTTAGCCAAAGTTGTGCCAGAGTTGTGCATGAGTCGTGCCAGAGTTGTGCCAGAGTTGTGCCGGAGTTGTGCCAGCGTTGTGCCAGAGTTATGCCAGAGTTGTGCCAGGATTGTGCCAGAGTTTTGCCAGACTTGTGCTAGAGTTGTGCCATATTTGTGTCAGAGTTGAGCCAGATTTGTGCCAGATTTTTGCCAGAGCTTTGCCTGAGTTGTGCCATTGTTGTGCCATAGTTGTGCCAGAGTTGTGCTAGAGTTTTGCCAAAGTGTTGCAAGAGTTGTGCGGGAGTTGTGCCAGAGTTTTGCCAGAATTGTGCCAGAGTTGTTCCAGAGGTGTGCCTGAGTTGTGCCAGACTTTGTGCCAGAGTTGTGATAGAGTTGTGCCAGAGTTGTGCCAGAGACGTGCCAGAGTTGTTCCAGAGTTGTGCCAGAGATGTGCCAGAGTTGTGCCAGAGTTGTCCCAGAGATGTGCCATAGTTGTGCCAGAATGGTGCCAGAATTGTGCCAGAGATGTGGCATAGTTGTGCCAGAGTTGTGCCAGAGTTGTGCCAGAGCTGTGCCAGAGTTGTGTCAGAGTTATGCCAGAATAATGCAGGAGTTGTGCCAGAATTGTGCCATAGCTGTGCCAGATTGTGCCAGATTTGTGCCAGAAATGTGCCAGAGTTGTGCCAGAGTTGTGCCAGAGTTGTGCCAGAGTTGTGCCAGAGTGATGCCAGAGTTGTGCCAGAATTTTCCCAGAGTTGTGCCTGAGTTGTGCCTGAGTTGTGCCAGAGTTGTACAAAAGTTGTGCCATAGTTGTGCAAGAGTTGTGCCATAGTTGTGACAGAGTTGTGTCAGAGGTGTGCCAGAGTTGTGCCAGAGTTGTTTCAGAGTTGTGCCATAGTTGTGCCAGTGTTGTACAAACGTTGTGCTATAGTTGTGCAAGAGTTGTGACAGAGTTGTGCCAGTGTTGTTCCAGAGTTGTGCCAGAGGTATGCCAGAACTGTGCCAGAGTTATGTCATAGGTGTGTCAGAGTTGTGCAAGAGTTATGCCAGATTTGTGCCCGAGTTGTGTCAGAGTTGTGCTATAGTTATGCCGGAGTTTTGCCAGAGTTGTGCCAGAGTTGTGCCAGAGTAGTGCCAAAGTTGTGCCAGTGTTGTGCAAGAGTTCTACCAGAGTTGTGCCAGAGTTTTTCAAAGCTGTGCCAGAGTTGTGCCAGAGCTGTGCCAGAGTAGTGCCATAGTTGTGCCAGAGTTGTGCCGGAGTTGTTCCAGAGTTGCGCCAAAGTTGTGCCAGAGTTGTGCTAGAGTTGTGCCAGAGTTGTTCCAGAGTTCTGCCAGATTGTACCAGAGCTGTGCCAGAGTTGTGCCAGAGTTGTGCCAGAGTTGTTCCAGAGTTGTGCCAGAGTTGTTCCAGAGTTGTGCCTGAGTTGTGCTAGAGTTGTGCCAGAGTTTTGCCAGAATTGTGCCAGAGTTGTGCCAGACTTGTGCCATAGTTGTGCCAGAGTCGTGCGAGAGTTGTGCCAGAGTTGTGCCAGTGTTGTGCCAGTGTTGTGCCAGAATTGTGACAACGTTGTGCGAGAGTTGTGCCGGAGTTGTGCCAGAGCTGTGCTATATTTGTGCCAGAGTCGTGCCAGAGCTGTGCCAGAATTGTGCCAGCGTTGTGCCAGCGTTGTGCCAGCGTTGTGCCAGCGTTGTGCCAGCGTTGTGCCAGCGTTGTGCCAGAGTTGTGCCAGATACGTGCCAGAGTAGTGCCAGAGCTGTGCCAGAGTTGTGCCAGAGCTGTGCCAGAGTTGTGCCAGAGTTGTGCCAGAGTTGTGCCCGAGTTGTGCCAGAGTTCTGCCAGATTTGTGCCAGAGTTGTGCCAGACGTGTGCCAGAGTTGTGCCATAGTTGTGCCAAAGCAATGCTAGAGTTGTGCCAGTGTTGTGCTAGAGTTTGGCCACAGTTGTGCAGGAGGCATGCCAGAGTTTTGCCAGAGGTGTGCCTGAGTTGTGCCAGAGTTCTGCCAGAGTTGTGCCAGAGTTGTGCCACAGTTGTACCAGAATTGTGCCAAAGTTGCGCCAGAGCTGTGCCAAGGTTTTGCCAGAGGTGTGCCAGAGTTGTGCCAAAGTTGTGCCAGAATTGTTCCAAAGTTGTGCCATAGCTGTGCCAGAGTTTTGCCAGGATTGTACCAGAGTTGTGCCATAGTTGATGCACAGTTGTGCCAGAGCCGTACCAGAGTTGTGCGAGAGTTGTGCAAGAGTTGTGCCAAACTTGTCCCAGAGTTGTGCCATAGTTGTGCCAGAGTTGTGCCACGATTTTGCTTCAGTTGTGCCAGAGTTATGCATGATTTGTGCCAGAGTTGTGCCGGTAATGTGCCAGCGTTGTGCGGAAGTTGTGCAAGAGTCGTGCCAGGATGGTGCCAGAGTTTTGCCAGAGTTGTGCCAGATTTGTGCCAGAGTTGTGCCAGAGTTGTGCCAGATTTGTGCCAGATTTTTGCCGGAGCTGGGGCAGAGTTGTGCCAGAGTTGGGTCATAGTTGTGCCACAGTTGTGCTAGTGTTTTGCCAAAGTTTTTCCAGAGTTGTGCCTGACTTGTGCCAGAGTTGTGCCAGAGGTGTGCCAGAGTTGTGCCAGAGCTGTGCCAGAGTTTTGCCAGAGTCATGCCAGAGTTGTTCCAGAGTTGTGCCAGAGTTGTGCCATAGTTGTGCCAGAGTTGTGCCAGATTTGGGCCAGATGTGTACCAGAGTTGTGCCAGAGTTGTGCCTGAGTTGTGCCTGAGTTGTGCCAGAGTTGTGCCAGAGGTGTGCCAGAGTTGGGCCAGAGTTGTGCCAGAGTTGTGCCAGAGCTGTGCCAGAGTTGTGCCAGAGTTGTGCCAGCGTTGTACCAGAGTTGTGCCAGAGTTGTGCCCGAGTTGTGCCTGAGTTGTGCCAGAGTTGTGCCAGAGGTTTGCCAGAGTCGTGCCAGAGTTGTGCCAGAGTTGTGCCAGAGTTGTGCCAGATTTGTTCCAGCGTTGTACCAGAGTTGTGCCAGAGTTTTGCCAAAGCTGTGCTAGAGTTGTGCCAGGGTTATGCCAGAATGGTTCCATCGTTGTGCCATAGTTGTGCCAGAGTTGTGCCAGATTTGTGCCGAAGTTCTGCAAGAGTTGTGCCAGAGATGTTCCAGGGTTGTGTCAGGGTTGTGCAAGAGTTGTGCCAGAGTTGTGCCAGAGTTGTGCCATAGTTGTGCCAGAGTTGTGCCATAGTTGTGCCAGTGTTTTTCAAGAGTTGTGCCATAGTCAGCAAGAGTTATGCCAGAGTTGTGCCAGAGGTATGCCAGAACTGTGCCAGAGTAATGGCATAGGTGTGCGAGAGTTGTGCCAGAGTTGTGCCAGAGTTGCGCCAAAGTTGTTCTAGAGTTTTGCCAACGTTTTGTCAGAGTTGTGCTGGAGTTGTACCAGTGTTGTTCCAGAGTTGTGCCAGTGTTGTGCTAGAGTTATGTAAGGGTTGTCCCAGAGTCGTGCCAGAGTTGTTCCAGAGTTGTGCCAGAGTTGTGCCAGAGTTTTGCAAAAGTTGTGCTAGAGTTTTGCCAGAGCTGTGCCAGTGTTGTGCCAGAGTTTTGCCAAAGGTTTTCCAAGGTTGTGCCAGAGTTGTGCCAGAGTTGTGCCAGAGTTTTGCCAGAGTTGTGCCAGCGTTGTGCCAGAGTTGCGCCAGAGTTGTGCTAGAGTGCTAGAGATGTGCCAGAGTTGTGCCAGAGCTATTCCACAGTTGTGCCAGGGTTGTGCCAGAGTTGCGCCAGAGTTGTGCTAGAGTGCTAGAGATGTGCCAGAGTTGTGCCAGAGCTATTCCACAGTTGTGCCAGGGTTGTGCCAGAGTTGTGCCAGAGTTGTGCCCGAGGCTTGCAAGAGCTTTTTTGGAGCTGTGCCAAAGTTGTGACATAGTAGTGCCAGAGTTGTGCCAGAGTCGTGCCAGAGTTGTGCCTTAGTTGGGCCAGAGTTTTGCCAGAGTTGTGTCAAAGTTGTGCCAGCGTTGTGCCATGGTTGTGCCATGGTTGTGCCAGAGTTGTTCCAGAGTTGTGCCAGAGTTGTGCCAGAGTTTTGCCAGATTTGTGCCAGAGTTGTGCCAGAGTTGTGCCAGAGTTGTGCCAGAGGTGTGCCAAAGTTGTGCCACAGTTGTTCCATAGGTGTGCCAGAGTTGTGCCAGGGTGATGCCAGAGTTCTGCCAGAGTTGTGCCAGAGTTGTGCGAGTGTTGTGCCAGAATTTTGCCAGAGTTGTGCCTGAGTTGTTCCAAAGCTGTTCCACATTTGTACCAGTGTTCTGCCAGAGTAGTGCCAGAGTAGCGCCAGAGTTGTTCCAGAGTTATTCCAGAGTTTTGCCAGAGTTGTGCCTGAGTTGTGCCAGAGTTCTTCCAGAGTTGTGCCAGATTGTGCCAGCGCTGTGCCAGAGTTGTGCCAGAGTTGTGCTAGAGTTGTTCCCCAGTTGTGTCAGAGGTGTGCCAGAGTTGTGCCAGAGTTGTGCCAGAGTTGTGCCAGAGTTGTGCTAGATTTTTGCCAGAGGTTTCCCAGAGTTTTGCCAGAATTGTGCCAGAGTTGTGCCAGAGTTGTGCCAGAGTTGTGCCTGAGTTGTGCCAGAGTTATGCCAAAATTGTGCCAGAGTTATGCCAGATCTGTGCCAGAGTCATGCAAAAGTTGTTCTTGTTAGCTACTGAGCTAACCACCTCCGGCAGAGAAGCCGCGAAACCAAAAATCTCACAAAGGTTCTTACACCTTCTTCCTTTGCAGGTATGTGTCATGCAGCCCAAACTTAATCAGGCATACACTTCACCTTCAAGAGTACTAACGCCTTAGCATTACATCTGAAGAAGAGCTCAAGTCGTCAATACGCAAGAGAGCATCAAGCAAGGGTTGATTTATCAGCATGCAGGACAAGTCCTTTCATAGCTGTCTGTCCAGTCCTAGAACTCAAAAGCACATTCCTGGGAAGTGGCCTGAACCAGCCACGTCACCAATAGACTTGCACTGTGGGCTTGACACATAAGCATCCTAGTGTCAAGGTGACAGACCAACCATGTAGCGTCCAAGAAGCTACGGACTTTCTTTCTTGGAAGCTTCCACAGAAAACAAGATATGCATGGGGCCAGGATCGACCTCATGACCTCTCACTTGGCCAAATCAACAAAATGGCCAAGGTAACCACTCACCCACATGGTGTACTCACAGGTCATATCTCACAAGAGACAGAGCATAGTTGAGTCACACTACANACTGACTGCACCTCCATTCAACATACACACAAAGCCGGAGGTAGATTTTCTGTCATCAATATTCCCTCCCCAATCAGCATCAGTGTAGCACATGAGACGGAGTGATGCGGATCCAGCAATGCCTCCAAACTGGAGGCCTACGTGGCGCGTCCCCTGAAGGTAGCGCATGATGCGCTTCACGGCCTGCCAGTGAAGTGGACCGGGATTGGCCACAAACCGACTCACCTGCCCAACAGCATGGGCTATATCTGGTCGGGTGGCGACCATGGCATACGTCAAACTGCCCACCGCAGACTGATATGGGATGCCAAGCATGTCAGTTTTCTCCGCTTCGTTGGATGGGGACATGGAGGTGGAGAGTTTGCACTCCGAGCTCATGGGTGTGCTGGCAGGTTTGCAATCTGCCATGTCGTATCGTTTGAGGATGGAGTCGATGTATTTTGTCTGGTTCAGGCTGATTGTACCTGCTGCTCTGTCGCGCTTGATGGCAATTCCAAGATAGAAGTCAAGAGGACCCATGTCCTTCATCTCGAATCTGCTACTCAGCTGCCCCTTGAGATCGTCTAGCAGCTGCGTTGAAGAGGAGCATAGAATCAGGTCATCAACGTACAAGGCGACCAACATTGTCCCTTTGTCACTCTCATGCACGTACATGCTGGGATCATTGTCGCAGTGCATGAAGGACTCCTTGGCCATGAACGTGTCCATCTCCTGGTACCAAAGTCTTGGCGCTTGTTTTAGCCCATAGAGTGCCTTCACCAATCTGCACACCTTGCCCTCAGGAGCATCAACCCCCTCCGGAACCNGTTCAGGCTGATTGTACCTGCTGCTCTGTCGCGCTTGATGGCAATTCCAAGATAGAAGTCAAGAGGACCCATGTCCTTCATCTCGAATCTGCTACTCAGCTGCCCCTTGAGATCGTCTAGCAGCTGCGTTGAAGAGGAGCATAGAATCAGGTCATCAACGTACAAGGCGACCAACATTGTCCCTTTGTCACTCTCATGCACGTACATGCTGGGATCATTGTCGCAGTGCATGAAGGACTCCTTGGCCATGAACGTGTCCATCTCCTGGTACCAAAGTCTTGGCGCTTGTTTTAGCCCATAGAGTGCCTTCACCAATCTGCACACCTTCCCCTCAGGAGCATCAACCCCCTCCGGAACCTCCATCAATACCTCCTTGTCAAGTTTGCCGTAAAGGAAGGCTGTCTTGACATCCATCTGGTGGACCTCCATGTTCTCAGCAGCAGCAATGGCGAGCATTGACCGGATGCAGGCAAACGTCACAACTGGAGCAAAGGTCTCATCGTACTCTGCGCCAGGCCATTGGGAGAACCCCTTTGCTACCACCCGTGCCTTGTACTTGTCTATCTTGCCATCCTGTTTCCTTTTTACTTTCAGCACCCACATGGACCCCACAACGTGAGCCCCGGCAGGTCTGTCCACCAGCACCCATGTCCCATTCTCTTCAATGGAGCTGAGTTCACTGCAAATTGCTTCGTCCCACTCTGCTTTATCAGGCCGAGCGAGTGCCTCTGCGGCAGACGTTGGCTCCTCTTGAACCAAGAATGAATAGTTGAATCCTATCCATTCACCCCTATCTGCGTCGTAATGCTGCCGAGGTACTTTGAGGCGTGAACTGCTCCTTGAACCTGCTGGCTGGTGCTGTTGATGCGGAGGTTGGAGGTCTGGTT
>SZWC01028215.1:14711-28544 GCA_023375785.1 Penium margaritaceum
CGCTCTCACTGCTTGTGACCTTAGCGGTTGCGTGCGTGAAACTTCCCTAACCAGAGGAGTGGGCCCGTAACCCTTTGTTAGCTACTGAGCTAACCACCTCCGGCAGAGAAGCCGCAAAACCAAAAAGCTCACAAAGGTTCTTACACCTTCTTCCTTTGCAGGTATGTGTCATGCACCCCAAACTTAATCAGGCATACACTTCACCTTCAAGAGTACTAACGCCTTAGCATTACATCTCAAGAAGAGCTCAAGTCGTCAATACGCAAGAGAGCATCAAGCAAGGGTTGACTGATCAGCATGCAAGACAAGTCCTTTTATAGCTGTCTGTCCAGTCCTAGAACTCAAAAGCACATTCCTGGGAAGTGGCCTGAACCAGCCACGTCACCAATAGACTTGCACTGTGGGCTTGACACATAAGCATTCTAGTGTCAAGGTGACACACCAACCATGTAGCGTCCAAGAAGCTACGGACTTTCTTTCTTGGAAGCTTCCACAGCAAACAAGATATGCATGGGGCCAGGATCGACCTCATGACCTCTCACTTGGCCAAATCAACAAAATGGCCAAGGTAACCACTCACCCACATGGTGTACTCACAGGTCATATCTCACAAGAGACAGAGCATAGTTGAGTCACACTACAACAGATCTAGGGGTCATACCTCCACAAGGGGCAGAGCATTCCTGATCCGTCCTACAACACTGAACAAGGGGCATAAGTATTCAACAGTTCTAGAGTTTTTCCAGAGTTTTTCCAGAGTTGTGCTAGACTTGTGCCAGAGTTGTGCCAGAGTTTTGCCAGAGGTGTGCACGAGTTGTGCCAGAGTTGTGCCAGAGTTGTGCTAGAGTTGTGCCAGAGTTGTGCGAAAGTCCTGCCAGAGTTGTGCCAGTGTTATGCCAGAGTTTTTCCAGAGTTGTGCCAGAGTTGATCCAAAGCTATACCACAGTTGTACGAGCGTTCTGCCAGAGTAGTGCGAGAGTAGTGCCAGAGTTTTTCCAGAGTTGTGCTGGAGTTGTTCCAGAGTTGAGCCAGAGTTTTTCCAGAGTTGTTCGCAATTGTGCCAGCGCTGTGCCAGAGTTGTGCTAGAGTGCTGCTAGAGTTGTTCGTGAGTTGTGTCAGAGGTGTGCCAGAGTTGTGCCAGAGTTGTGCCAGAGTTGTGCATGTGTTGTGCTAGATGTTCGCCAGAGATTTGCCAGAGTTTTCCCAGAGTTGTGCCAGAGTTGTGCCAGAGTTGTGCCAGAGTTGTGCCTGAGTTGTGCCAGAGTTATGCCAAAATTGTGCCAGAGTTGTGTCAGACGTTTGGCATGGTTGTACCAGTGCCGTACCAGAGTTGTGCCAGAGTTGTGCCAGTGTTGTGCCAGAGTTATGCCAAAGATTTGCCAAGGTTGTGCCAGAGTTGTGCAAGAAATGTGCCAGAGTTTTGCCATATTTGTGCCAGATTTGTGCCAGAGTTGTGCCTGAGTTGTGCCAAAGTTGTGCTAGAGTTTTGCCAGAGTTGTGGCAGAGTTGTTCCAGAGCTGTGCCACTGTTGTGCCAGGGTTGTGCCAGAGTTGTGCCAGAGTTCTGCCCGATTTTCTCAGAGCTGTGACAGAGTTGTGCCATAGTTGAGCCAGAGTTGTTCAGAGTCGTGCCACAGTTGTGCCTGAGTTGGGCCAGAGTTGTGCCAGAGTCGTGCCAGGTTTGTGCCAGCGTTGTGCCATGGTTGTGCCATGGTTGTGCCAGAGTTGTTCCAGAGTTGTGTCAGAGTTTTGCCAGATTTGTGCCAGAGTTGTGCCAGAGTTGTGCCAGAGGTGTGCCATAGTTATGCAAGATCTGTGCCAGAGTTATGCAAGAGTTGTGCTATAGTTTTGCCAGAGTTTTGCCAGAGTTGTGCTAGAGTTGTGCCAGAGTTGTGCCAGAGTTGTGCCAGAGATGTGCAAGAGTTGTGCCAGAGTTGTGCCAGAGTTGTGCCAGAGTTTTGCCAGAGTTGTGCTAGAGTTGTGCCAGAGTTGTGCCAGAGTTGTGCCAGAGATGTGCACGAGTTGTGCCAGAGTTGTGCCAGAGTTGTGCTAGAGTTGTGCCAGAGTTTTGCCAAGGTCGTGCCAGAGGTGTGCCAGTGTTGTGCCAGAGTTTTGCCAGAGTTGGGCCAGAGTTGATCCAAAGCTGTACCACAGTTGTACCAGCGTTCTGCCAGAGTAGTGCCGGAGTAGCACCAGAGTTGTTCCAGAGTTGTTCCAGAGTTGTGCCAGAGTTGTGCCAGAGTTGTGCCAGAGTTCTTCCAGAGTTGAGCCAGATTGTGCGAGTGCTGTGCCAGACCTTTGGCGGAGTTGTTGTAGAGTTGTTCCCGAGTTGTGTCAAAGGTGTGCCAGAGTTGTGCCAGAGTCGTGCCAGAGTTGTGCATGAGTTGTGCCAGAATTATGCCAAAAGTGTGCCAGAGTTGTGCCAGACTTGTGCCATAGTTGTACCAGAGTCGTGCGAGAGTTTTGCCAGAGTGGTGCCAGTGTTGTGCCAGAGTTGTGCCAAAGTTTTGCCAAGGTTGTGCCAGAGTTGTGCCAGAGTTGTGCCAGAGTTTTTCCAGAGTTGTGCCAGAGTTGTGCCAAAGTTGTTCCAGCGTTGTACCAATGTTGTGCCAGAGTTGTGACGGAGTTGTGCTAGAGTTGTGCCAGGGTTGTGCCAGATTGGTGCCAGAGTTGTGCCATGTTTGTGCCAGAGTTGTGCCAGAGTTGTGCCGGAGTTGTGCAAGAGTTTTTCCACAGTTGTGCCAGAGTTGTGCCAGAGTTGTGCCGGAGTTGTGCTAGAGTTGTGCTAGAGTTGTGCTAGAGTTGTGCTAGAGTTGTGCTAGAGTTGTGCTAGAGTTGTGCTAGAGTTGTGCTAGAGTTGTGCTAGAGTTGTGCTAGAGTTGTGCTAGAGTTGTGCTAGAGTTGTGCTAGAGTTGTGCTAGAGTTGTGCTAGAGTTGTGCTAGAGTTGTGCTAGAGTTGTGCTAGAGTTGTGCTAGAGTTGTGCTAGAGTTGTGCTAGAGTTGTGCTAGAGTTGTGCTAGAGTTGTGCTAGAGTTGTGCTAGAGTTGTGCTAGAGTTGTGCTAGAGTTGTGCTAGAGTTGTGCTAGAGTTGTGCTAGAGTTGTGCTAGAGTTGTGCTAGAGTTGTGCTAGAGTTGTGCTAGAGTTGTGCTAGAGTTGTGCTAGAGTTGTGCTAGAGTTGTGCTAGAGTTGTGCTAGAGTTGTGCTAGAGTTGTGCTAGAGTTGTGCTAGAGTTGTGCTAGAGTTGTGCTAGAGTTGTGCTAGAGTTGTGCTAGAGTTGTGCTAGAGTTGTGCTAGAGTTGTGCTAGAGTTGTGCTAGAGTTGTGCTAGAGTTGTGCTAGAGTTGTGCTAGAGTTGTGCTAGAGTTGTGCTAGAGTTGTGCTAGAGTTGTGCTAGAGTTGTGCTAGAGTTGTGCTAGAGTTGTGCTAGAGTTGTGCTAGAGTTGTGCTAGAGTTGTGCTAGAGTTGTGCTAGAGTTGTGCTAGAGTTGTGCTAGAGTTGTGCTAGAGTTGTGCTAGAGTTGTGCTAGAGTTGTGCTAGAGTTGTGCTAGAGTTGTGCTAGAGTTGTGCTAGAGTTGTGCTAGAGTTGTGCTAGAGTTGTGCTAGAGTTGTGCTAGAGTTGTGCTAGAGTTGTGCTAGAGTTGTGCCAGAGTTGTGCAAGAGTTATGCCAGAGTTGTGCCTGAGGCGTGCCATAGTTGTGCCAGAGGTGTGCCAGAGTTGTACCAGAGTTGTGCGAGAGTTGTGCCAGAGTTGTGCCAGAGTTGTGCCAGAGTTCTGCCAGAGGTGTTCCAGAGTTGTGCCAAAGTTGTGCCAGAGTTGTTCCAGAGTTGTGCCATGGCTGTGCCAGAGGTTTTTCTGAGTTGTGCCAGAGTTGTGCCAGAGTTGATTCACAGTTGTGCCAGAGTTGTACCAGAGTTGTGGAAGAGTTGTTCCAGAGTTGTGCCAAATATGTCCCAGAGTTGTGCCATAGTTGTGCCAGAGTTCTGCCACAGTTGTGCTACAGTTGTGCCATAGTTGTGCCAGAGTTGTGCCAGAGTTTTGCGAGAGTTAAGCCGGAAATGTGCCAGCGTTGTGCCAGAGTTGTGCCAGAGTTGTGCCTGCGTTGTGCTATGGTTGTGCCATGGTTGTGCCAGAATTGTTCCAGAGTTGTGCCAGAGTTGTGCCAGAGTTGTGCCAGAGTTGTGCCAGAGTTGTGCCAGAGTTGTGCATGAGTTTCGCCATATTTTTGCCAGTTTTATGCCAGATTTGTGCCAGAGTTGTGTCTCACTAGTGCCAGAGTTGTGCCAGAGTTGTGCCAGACTTGTGTTAGAGTTGTGCCAGACTTTTGCCATAGTTTTGCCAAAGTTGTGCCAGGGTTGTTCCAGAGTTGTGCCTCGGCTGTGCCAGAGTTTTGCCAGAGTTTTGCCAGAGTTTTGCCAGTGTTGATCCACAGTTGTGCCAGAGTTGTATCAGAGTTGTGCAAGAGTTGTGCCAGAGTTGTTCCAGATTTGTCCCAGAGTTTTGCCATAGTTGTGCCAGAGTTCTGACACAGTTGTGCCAGAGTTGTGCATGAGTTGTGCAAGTGTTGTGCCAGAGTTGTGCCGGAGTTGTGCCAGCATTGTGCCAGAGTTGTTCCAGTGTTGTGCCAGATTGTGCCAGAGTTTTGCCAGAGTTGTGCCAGAGTTGTGCCAGATTTCTGCCAGAGTTGTGCCAGATTTGCTTTATATTTTTGCCAGAGTTGTGCCAGAGTTGAGCCAGAGTTATGCCATAGTTGTGCCAGAGTTGTGCCAGAGTTTTGCCAATGTTTTGCCAAAGTTGTGCCAGAGTTGTGCCAGAGTTGTGCCAGAATTGTGCCAGAGTTGTGCCAGAGGTGTACCAGAGTTGTGTCGGAGTGGTGCCAGAGTTGTGCTAGAGTTGTGCCAGAGTTGTTCCAGAGTCGTGCCAGAGTTGTTCCAGAGTTGTGCCAGAGTTTTGCCAGAGTTTTGCCAGAGTTGTGCCAAAGTTGTGCCAGAGGTGTGACAGAGTTGTGCCAGAGTTGGGCCAGATTTGTGCCAGTTCGTTGGAAGTGGGGTTGGAAGTTGGGTTGGAAGTTGGAATGGAATTTGAGTTGGAAATTAGGATGAAAGCTTGGATGGAAGTTTGGTTGGAAGTTGGGTTGGACATTGGGTTGGAAGTTGGTTTGGAAGATGGGTTGGAAGCTGGTTGCTAGTTGGTTTGGAAGTTGGGTTGGAAGTTGGTTTGGAAGTGTTATTCCTGAGTCACGTTGCCTGAGGCTCCAGTCTAGAAAACAGCGCCGATACAATGGCAACTGCCGACAGTCCAAGGGAATTTCACCCAAGGATCACGATCACCCCCAAGGAATTAACTTTGCCTTTGGTGATACCTAGTTATCCAGGTGCTTTCGCTCAAGGTCTTAGGGGCTCGGGCCCTCTAAGCCTTCTTTTTCCTTGGTGTGAGACCCCAACAATTTAAGTCAGCAATCTCACACGAGCAAGATTACAACCACCTTAGCAGTTCATATCAAGCTCAGTCTCAAGCGCACAGGTCAAACAAGAGACATCAAGTGAAGGAGTAGTTGAGACAATGGCAACTACAAGGCATGAATAGCTGAGGAGTGACTTTGGCAGCCAAAGCGCGCGCCCCTCGGCTAACCCAAAGCGCGCGCGCCTTGGCCGATGTTACTCCTTAAATTAAGGAGGTCATCCCCTCAATCAGGGAAGACATCCCCTGATCCAAGGCACATCTTGCATCTTCCAATCCGATCGTTGGATCTGCCCAAAACTTGGACAGCTGACAGTTTGACACGTACTCTTTCCATGGCTACGGTCAGATTGACAATCTGATCAGCCATCATCAGAAAAACCCAGGGGACTTATCCTTGAACAAGGACAGTGCATGCCTGGTCTGTTGGACCGGACCCAGGGGACTTGCTCAACATGAGTAGTGCATGCCTGGTCCGTCCACTACTTGCCAATTCTGGAGACTAGTGGCCAAGGGACATTCATGTAACAACAATCTCTCCCCACCTCTGGCCACCTGTCCTATCTTCAGTCTTCGTCACTTACGCTCTTCATGCTGATACCCTGTAAGGTGGAGTTCTCGGTGAAGGGGTTTTGTCAGCATTTCTGTCCGGTTGAGCTTGGATGCAACGTGATTCAGCTCCAGCACTCCCTTAGCAACCAGGTCACGGTTGAAGTGGTACCGCACTTAAATGTGTTTTGTCCTCCGCGTCAAGGTGCCGTTTTTGGACATGTTGATGGCAGACTTGTTGTCCACCTTGACCACCGTTGCAGCTGATTGAGGTGCTCGTATCTCTTGGAGCAGGCTGTGCAGCCACATTGTCTTCTTGCACGCCTCCGCTAGAGCGATGTACTCCACTTTGGTAGTGGAGAGGGAGATGCAGTCGTGCTTGCGGCCCATGACACGGCTCCTCCGTTCAGCACGCACACGTAGCCCGACGTGGACTTGCGGTCGTCGACATTCCCGGCCCAATCTGCATCGGTACACACCATGAGCCGCAAGGATTCCAACTGTGGCACCCCACCGTACTGGATGCCCAAGTGCCACGTGCCCTTTAGGTAGTGAAAGATCCGCTTCGCTGCTTGCCACTGTTGTTACCCAGTGTTAGCCACATACCTGCTCACCTGTCCCACAGCGTGGCAAATGTCGGGGCGAGTCGCGACCATTGCGTACATTAGATTTCCCATGGCAGACTTATATGGCACGCTTGCCATGTCGACCTGCTCTTCTTTGTTGGTAGGAGCGGCACCTGAGGTGAGGATGCAATCTGCTGCCATGGGGGTGTTGACGGGTTTGCAGTACTCCATGTTGTACCACTTGAGGATGTGATCAATGTATTTGGTCTGGCTGAGCCTGATGGAGCCGGCTAAGCGATCCCGCGTGACACTGATGCCTAGGTAGTAATGAAGAGGTCCCAGGTCTTTTATCTGGAACTGGCTGCTCAGCTGCATCTTGATGTTCTTCAGCAGCTTTGTCGATGATGCGCAGATGATGAGGTCATTCACGTAAAGAGCCACCAAGACGAGGCCATCCTTGTTCTCTTGTACGTACATACTGAGGTCGTTCTCGTAGTGACCGTACCCGGACCCCTCCATGAAGGCGTCCATCTCCTTGTACTAGCACCTCGAGGCCTGTTTCAGCCCATGCAATGACTTGTCGAGCTTGCAAACGTTTCCGGGTGGTGCATCCACCCCCTCAAGCACCTCCATTAGGACTTCTTTGTCAAGCTTTCCGTAGAGAAATACAGTCTTGACATCCATCTGGTGAACCTACAAGTTCTTGGCTGCTGCTATTGCAAGGAGAGACTGGATTGTTGCAAAGGTGACGACGGGCACGTACGTCTCATCGTACTCGCTCCCCGGCTGCTGCGCAAAACCCTTGGCCACCAGCCACGCCTTGTGGCGGTCAATGGTCCCATCCTACTTTAGCTTCTTGACCATAACCCACTTGCACCCTACAACGTGAGCGCCAGCGGGCCGGTCTTCCAGCTTCCATGTGTTGTTCTCCTTGTGCGAGGCCAACTCGCTTTTGATGGCGGCCTTCCACTTGGCCCCATCCGCTAGAGCAAGTGCTTCTGCCACTGTGGACGGCTTTCCCTGAGCCACGAAGGCATAACTCAGACCAGTCCAATCACCAGTTGTAGCATCATACTGTCATGGTGGGATAGATAAGCGCGAGCTACGTCTTACTGCCTGATGCTGCAACGGCTACTGCTGCTACTTCTCTTGCTGCTCTGGTTCTCTTACCACAGACTCTCCCTCAGTGGAAGAGTCCTCATCATTAGAGGAGGAGGAATCTGAATCAACATCAGAGTCCTCTGTTGTGGCTCTCCCTGAAGCTACCACTCCTCTTGCCTCTGTTGCCTTAATGCTGCTCCACCCCTGTGGTGCCTCATTGCCTGTCTCCAGTAAAACCAGCCATTCACCCGGTTTCGGCACTCGCTCGTCCTTGAATTGCTGGTCTGCTCCTACGACAGCCTCGTTGAATTCCACGTCTTCACTACGAATCACTTTGTTACCTTGTAGGTCCCAGAACCTGTAAGAGCGTTGGGCACTGTTGTACCCCAAGAGCGGACATTTCTTTGCCTGCGGATCCAGCTTACTGGCACTCTCCCTCGTCAGCTTCTTGGCATAGGCCTGGCAGCCAAACACTCGCAGATGTGAGACATGTGGTTTCTTGCCCGACCATGCCTCTTGTGGGGGCATCGGCGGCAGCTTCTTTTTCTCCTTTCCTCGAAGGGCTGATACAGGTATGAGGTTGATGATGTAGGCTGATGTCCTAGTAGCCTCGGCCCACAACCGTCCTGGCAGCTTTGCTTCATACAACATCATTCTTACCATCCAGAAGATGGTTTGGTTGAGCCGTTCAGCGACACCATTGCTCTCGGGCGACTGAGATACTGTACTTTCTTGCTGTATCCCCTGCTCCGCCAGCCAGCCCTCACAGGCCTTATATTCCCTAGCGTTATCACAACAAAGGGCCTTGACCTTCTTGTCGGTCTGCCGCTCAACCATTGCCACAAAGTGTTGCAGATGCTCCTTTACTCACTCTTTTGCTTCATGAAGTACGTCCAGATGTTCATCGTTTTGTCATCTGTGAAGGTGAGGAAATACCTGCAGCCTCCAACTGAGGCTGTCTGCATCGGCCCGCACACGTTGGTGTGGACCAACTCGAGAGGTTCATTCACCAAATTTCCGTGCTTGTTCCTCTTGCGCCCTTTCCTCTTAGCCTTGCCCATGAGGCAGGCCTCACATACGTTCTTCACCTTCCCCGCACCCTCTCCCTTCCCCAAGGCCAGGCCTCGTACCAACTCGTGCTTGCCCATTATCTCCAACGTGGAGTGGGCGGCATGGGCCAAGCGCCTCTGCCAAAGGTCCTGGCCACAGTTTGCTTCCGATGCCGTGGCAGTCCCAGCGACTGCTTTGGGTTGGGTGGGTGCTGCAGCTTCCACCAATTTTGTTATAGCTGCTGCTGTTGACGGGCGGCTGCTTTCTGCCTCTACCACCTGACTGCCCCCGGCAGTCATGGCTGCCCCAGCTTCAGCAGCACCCTCAACCCTGGTTTGGAGGATGTAGAGGCCCTCCACGTGTGGAACATCCGCCACCACACTCTTTGCAGCGTACTGTGTTTTCACTACCAACATGGGAAGGATAACGGCCCTGTTCTTGTCGAAGACGACCGTCATGTCTCGGTCAGTAATCTTGCCGAAAGAGAGTAGGTTGGCAGCGAAGTTTGGCAGATAGATCGCCTTGGTGAGCTTGAGCTCCTTCTCTTGGCCATTCACCTGGATGGTGACCAGCTTGTCACCCACCCCTTCAGCTGGTTCCACCCTCCCGTTAGCACAACGGAAGTTGAGGTGGCAGGGGCCCATGGAGATGAACCCCCATTTTTCGTTGGTGGAATGGTGATTTGTGCCAGAGTCAAGTGCAAAGGCCCCTGGCTCAAGGAGCGCATTTCCAGCACGAGTCGTGCCTTGTGNGCGAAGTTTGGCAGATAGATCGCCTTGGTGAGCTTGAGCTCCTTCTCTTGGCCATTCACCTGGATGGTGACCAGCTTGTCACCCACCCCTTCAGCTGGTTCCACCCTCCCGTTAGCACAACGGAAGTTGAGGTGGCAGGGGCCCATGGAGATGAACCCCCATTTTTCGTTGGTGGAATGGTGATTTGTGCCAGAGTCAAGTGCAAAGGCCCCTGGCTCAAGGAGCGCATTTCCAGCACGAGTCGTGCCTTGTGCCATCAGTGCTATGGGCTGCTTCCCACCCTTGCCTCCCTTGTCACCCTTCTCTCCCTCTCCCTTGATCCCTTCCTTCTTTGGAGCACGGCCCTCGCGTGCCCAATGTCCTGCCTTGCCACAGTTGTGGCTGTTGCCAGGCCATCGCTTGCCCTTCCCCTTGCCGCCTGCCCCTTGCTGCTGCCCTGAGTTGCTAATGGCGCTGCTGCTTGCTGTGCCCTTAGCATAGGGTGCAATGTTGGCCTCACTATGGCTATGCCGCATAGCCTCATTGTGGATGTAGTCTGAGATATTGGAGTACTTCACGTGGTCCTCTGGCCAGCCACCAATCACAGTAATCATGGGGCCACAGCTTGGTGGAAGAGCTATGAGGAGAATCATCCCCTGCATGTCGGCTTCAAGGCTCCAGCCCATGTAGCTGGCTTGCAGAAGGAGAGTCTCAAACTGCTACAAGAATTTTAGGACGTCCTCGCCTTCAGTCAGCTGCATCCTCAGCAACTTTTGGAGGATGAACAAATGGTTGGCGAGGGATTCACTCTGGTAGACCTTGCATAGTTTCTTGTATGCCTGAGCTACATTTGTGAGGCCGGAGATATGAGAGAGCAGATGCTGCTGCACAACTAAGACAAGAATGGACATGCATTTCTTGTTGGTCCGCTTCCACACTGCGAGCTCCTCTGGTTAGGATGAAAGTGGTTGGGCAGCCTCCCTTGTGAAGTAGGGAAGGAGATCACAGTCATCGACTATGATATCAAACTGCCACTTCTAGGACAAGAACCCTGTCCCATCAAATTTAGGAATTAGCACATGAATGTCACTCCTTGCCTCTATTGTGGATGTTACAGCTCCAGTGGTGGCCACAGGAGTGCTAGTCCACGAGCCTTCCTCGATGGCGCTCTTGCATTTCTTGGCGACGGTAGGTAGAGCCATGGTACCTGCGATTGAGGCGGATATGCCTCCATTGAGGCCGCTCTGCTACACCTGCTGTTGATGCCGATGTCAGGCTGATGGAGCCGATGTCAGGCTGATGAGAGGTCTTGGACAGACGGCCAAAGAGGAGCACCTGTAGGTGTGATAGAGCGTCTGCGCTCCTCACGTTTGCTGAGCTACTGAGCAACCTGTATGCTTTTTGTAACTAAGTCTCACACTACGCGTGGGCCCATAACCCTTTTGTTATTCCTGAGTTACGTGGCCTGAGGCTCCGGTCTAGAAAACAGCACCGACACAATGGCAACTGCAGATCATCCAAGGGAATTTCACCCAAGGATTATGATCACCCCCAAGGAATTAACAATGCCTCTGGTGAGACCTAGCTACCCAGGTGCTTTCGCTCAAGGTCTTAGGGGCTCTCGCCCTCTAAGCCTTCTTCTTCCTTGGTGTGAGAGCCCAACAAATTAAGTCAGCACTCTCACACGAGCAAGATTACAACCACCTTAGC
This sequence comes from Penium margaritaceum, assembly GCA_023375785.1. Classification (NCBI taxonomy): domain Eukaryota; kingdom Viridiplantae; phylum Streptophyta; class Zygnematophyceae; order Desmidiales; family Peniaceae; genus Penium; species Penium margaritaceum. Next base: position 25,876 of record SZWC01028215.1, read on the forward strand.
AATTCATATCAACCTCAATCTCAAGCGCACAGCTCAAACAAGAGATATCAAGTGAAGGAGTAGTTGAGACAATGGCAAGTACAAGGCATAAATAGCTGAGGAGTGCCTTTGGCAGCCAAAGCGCACACGCCTTGGCTAACCTGAAGCGCGCGCGCCTTGGCCGATGTCACTCCTTAAATTAAAGAGGTCATCCCCTCAATCAGGGAAGACATCCCCTGATCCAAGACACATCTTGCATCTTCCAATCCGACCGTTGGATCAGCCCGAAACTTGGACAGCTGACAGTTTGACACCTGCTCTTTCCATGGCTACGGTCAGATTGACAATCTGAATAACCATCATCGGAAAAACCCAGGGGACATATCCTTGAACAAGGACAGTGCATGCCTCGTCTGTTGGACCAAACCCAGGGGACTTGCTCCACATAAGCAGTGCATGCCTGGTCCGTCCACTACTTGCCAATTCTGGAGACTAGTGGCCAAGGGCATTCATATAACAACAGGAAGTTGGGTTGAAAGTTGCATTGGAAATTGGGTTGGAAGTTGGGCTCAAAGTTGAATAAGAAATTGCGTCGAAGTTGGGTTGGAAATTGGGTTGAAAGTTGGGTTAGAAGTAGGGTTGAAAGTTGGGTTGGAAGTTGAGTTCGAAATTGGGATGGACGTTGGGAGGAAGTTTGGCTGGAAATTGGGATGGAAGTTGGGATGGAAGTTGGGTTGGAAGTTGGGTTGGAAGTTGGGTTGGAAGTTGCATTGGAAGCTTGGTTGGAAATTGGGTTGGAAGTTGGGTCGGAAGCTAGGGTAGAAGTAGGGTTGGAAGTTGGGTTTGAAGCTGGGTGGGAAGCCGGGTTGGAAGCTGGGTTGGAAGCTGGGTTGGAAGTTGGGTTGGAAGTTTGGTTGGAAGTCGGGTTGGAAGATGGGTTGGAAGTTGGGTTGGAGGTTGAGTTGGTTGTTGAGTTCGATATTGGGATTGAAGTTTGGATGAAAGCTGGGTTTGAAGTTGGGTTGAAAGTTGGGTTGGAAGTTGGGTTGCAAGTTGGACTTTAAGTTGGGTTGGAAGTTGGGCTGGAATTTGGGTTGCAAGTTTTTCTAGAAGTTGGGTTGGAAGTTGAGTTCGAAGTTGGGATGGAATGTGGGCTGGAAGTTGGTATGAAAGTTGGGATGGAATTTGGGTTGACAGTTGGGTTGGAAGTTGGGTTGGCAGTTGTGGTGGTGTTTGGGTTCAAAGTTGAGTTGGAAGTTCGGTTGAAAGTTGGGTTGGAAGTTGGGTTGGAAGTTGGGTTGGAAGTTGGGTTGGAAGTTGAGTTTGAAACTGGGACGGAAGTTGGGATGGAAGTTGGGTTGCAAGTTGGGTTGGAAGCTGGGTCGGAAGTGGGGTTGGAAGTTGGGATGGCAGTTGGGTTGGAGATTGGGGTGAACGTTGGGTTGGAAGTTGAGATGGAAGTTGGGATGCAAGTTGAGTTGGAAGTTAGTTTAAAACTTGGGTTGGGAATTGAGTTGGAAGTTGGGTTGGAATTTGGGTTGGTAGTTTGGTTGGTACTTGGGTTTGAAGTTTGGTCGGAAGTTGGGTTGGAAGTTGAGTTAGAAGTTGGGATGGGAGTTGGGATGGAAGTTTGGTTGGAAGCTTGGATGGAAGTTGGGATGGAAGTTAATTTGGAAGGTGGGTTGGAAGTTGCGTTGGAAGTTGGGTTGGAAGTTGGGTTGAAATTCGGGTTGGAAGTTGGGTTGGAAGTTGGTTTAGAAGTTGGGTTGGAAGCTGGGTAGGAAGTTGGATTGGAAGTTGGGTTGGAAATTGGGTTTGATGTGGGGTTGGAAGTTGGGCTGGAAGTTGGGTTTGAAGTTGGGTTGGAAGTTGGGTTGGAAATCGGGCTAGAAGTTGCTTTGGAAGTTGGGTTGGACGTTGGGCTGGAATTTGGGTTGGAATTTGGGTTGGAAGTTGTGTTGGATGTTGGGATGGATGTTTGAATGGAAGTTGGCTAGGAAGTTGGGACGGAAGTTGGCATGGAAGTTGGTTTGGCAGCTGGGTTGGAAGTTTTGGTGGAAGTTGGGTTGGACGTTGGGTTGGGAGTTGGGTTGAAAGTTGGGTTGGAAGTTGGGTTGGAAATCGGGTTGGAAATTGGGTTGGAATTTGGGTTGGAAGTTGGTTTGGAAGTTGGGTTGGAAGTTGGGATGGAAGCTGGGTTGGAAGTTGGGATGGAAGTTGGGATGGAAGTTGGATTGGAAGTTCGGTTGGAAGTTGGGTTGGACATTGTGATTGAAGTTGGGTTGGTAGTTGGGTTGGAAGTTTGGTTGGAAGTTTCGGTTGGAAGTTGAGTTGGAGGTTGGGCTGGGATTTGGGTTGGAAGTTGGGTTGGATACTGGGCTGAAGGTTGGCTTGGAAGTTTGGTGGGAATTTGGGTTGAAAATTGGTTTGGAAGTTGAGTTGGAATCTGGGCTGGAAGTTGAGTTTGAAGTTGGGATGGAAGTTCAGATGGAAGTTAGGTTGGCAGGTGGGATAGAAGTTGGGATGGAAGTTGGGTTGGAAGTTGGGTTGGAAGTTATGTTGGATGTTGGGTTGGAAGTTGTGCTGGAAGTTGGGTTGGAAGTTGGGTTGGAAGTTGGGTTGGAAGTTGAGTTGGAAGTTTGGCTGGATGTTGGGTTGGAAGTTGGGTTGGAAGTTGGGTTACAAGTTGG
>SZWC01028220.1:5459-23245 GCA_023375785.1 Penium margaritaceum
ATATGTATATGTATATGTATATGTATATGAATGTGTATATGTATATGTATATGTATATGTATATATATATGTATATGTATATGTATATGTATATGTATATGTATACGTATATGCATATGCCATGGGAAAACCTATTGAATGAAATCCACAGTGTATTAGTACTTGTCCAGGGCTCCCAAAAACATTTTTCGACTCGTAAATATGTTTTCGACTGACCCTGATTCCGTCGACCACACCGGAAGAACAGTGGGTGCGCACACAGCTTGTTGGCTTGGTGAAAAAATGCCATAGGAAAATTCATTGAGTGAAATCCACAGTGTATTAGGGCTTGTCCAGGGCTTCCAGAAACATTTTATGGCTCCTTGATCTGTTTTCGATTGACCCTGATTTCGTCGACAACACCGGAAGAACAGTGAGTGAGCACACAGCTCCTGGGCTTGATGAAAAAATGCCATGGGGAAATTCATTGAATGAAATCTACACTGTATTAGGGCTTGTCTAGGGCCACCAGAAACATTTTACGACTCGTTCATTTGTTTCCTATTGACCCTGATTCCGTCGACCACACCGGAAGAACAGTGGGTGCATACACAGCTTGTAGGCTTGGTGAAAAAATGCCATGGGGAATTCATTGAATGAAATCCACAGTGTAGTAGGGCTTGTCCAGGGCTACCAGAAACATTTTATGGCTTGTCAATTTGTTTCCAATTGACCCTGATTCCGTAGACCACACTGGAAGAACAGTTGGTGCACATACAGCTCTTGGGCTTGGTGAAGATATGCTATGGGAAAGTTTATTGAATGAAATTCACAGTGTATTTGGGATTGTCTAGGGCTACCAGAAACATTTTACAGCTCTTCGATCTGTTTTCGATTGACCCTGATTCCGTGGACCACACCGGAAGAAAAGTGGGTGCGCACATAGCTCCTGGGCTTGGTGAAAAATGCCATGGGGAAATTCATTGAATGAAATCCACGGTGTATTAGGACTTGTCCATGGCTACCAGAGACATTTTACGGGTCGTCGATCAATTTCCGATTGACCCTGGTTCCGTCGACCACACCGGAAGAGTAGTGGGTGCGCACACAGCTCCTGGACTTACTGAAAAAATTCCATGAGAAAATTCATTGAATGAAATCCACAATGCATTAGGGTTTGTCGAGGGCTACCAAAAACATTTTATGGCTTGTCGATCTGTTTCCGATTGACCCTGATTCCGTCGACCACACCGAAAGAAAAGTGGGTGCACACACAGCTCCTGGACTAGGTGAAAAAACACCATGGGAAAATTTGTTAAATGAAATCCACAGTGTATCAGGGCTTTTCCAATGCAACCAGAAACATTTTATGGCTCGTCGATCTGTTTCCGATTAACCCTAATTCCGTCGACCACATTGGAAGAACAGTGGGTGCGCACACAGCTCCTCGGCTTGGTGAAAAAATACCACGGGGAAATTTATTGAATGAAATCCAGAGTGTATAAGGGCTTGTCTAGGACTACCAGAAACATTTTACGGCTTGTCGATCTGTTTCCAATTGTCCCTGATTCCGTCAACCACACCGGAAGAACAGTGGGTGCACACACAGCTCCTAGGCTTGGTGAAAAATGCCATGGGGAAATTTATTGAATGAAATCCACAGTGTATTAGGGCTTGTCCAGGGCTACCAAAAACATTTTACGGCTCATCGATCTGTTTCTGATTGACCCTGATTCCGTCGACCACACGGGAAGAATAGTGGGTGCGCACACAGCTCCTGAGCTTGGTGAAAAAATGCCATGGGAAAAGTTATTCAATGAAATCCACACTGTATTAGGGCTTGTCCAGGGCTACCTTAAACATTTTACAGCTTGTCGAACTTTTTTCGATTGACCCTGATTCCGTTGACCACACCGGAAGAACAGTGGGTGTGCACACAGCTCCTGGGCTTGGTGAAAACATACCATGGGGAAAATTATTGAATGAAGTCCACAGTGTATGAGGGCTTGTCCAGGGCTACCAGAAACATTTTACGGCTCGTTGATCTGTTTCCGATTGACCCTGATTCCGTCAACCACACTGGAAGAACACTGGGTGCGCACACAGCTCCTCGGCTTGGTGAAAGAATACCACGGAGAAATTTATTGAACGAAGTCCAGAGTGTATAAGGGATTGTCTAGGGCTACCAGAAACATTTTACGGCTCGTCGATCTGTTTCCAATTGACCCTGATTCCGTCAACCACACCGGAAGAACAGTGGGTGCACACACAGCTCCTAGGCTTGGTGAAAAAATGCCATGGGGAAATTCATTGAATGAAATCCACAGTGTATTAGGGCTTGTCCAGGGCTACCAAAAACATTTTACGGCTCATCGATCTGTTTCTGATTGACCCTGATTCCGTCGACCACACCGGAAGAACAGTGGGTGCACACACAGCTCCTAGGCTTGGTGAAAAAATGCCATGGGGAAATTCATTGAATGAAATCCACAGTGTATTAGGGCTTGTCCAGGGCTACCTTAAACATTTTACAGCTCGTCGATCTTTTTCCGATTGACCCTGATTCCGTCAACCACACCGGAAGAACAGTGGGTGCACACACAGCTCCTAGGCTTGGTGAAAAAATGCCATGGGGAAATTCATTGAATGAAATCCACAGTGTATTAGGGCTTGTCCAGGGCTACCAAAAACATTTTACGGCTCATCGATCTGTTTCTGATTGACCCTGATTCCGTGGACCACACGGGGAAGAATAGTGGGTGCGCACACAGCTCCTGGGCTTGGTAACAAAATACCATGGGAAAAGTTATTCAATGAAATCCACAGTGTATTAGGGCTTGTCCAGGGCTACCTTAAACATTTTACAGCTTGTCGATCTTTTTCCGATTGACCCTGATTCCGTCGACCACACCGGAAGAACAGTGGGTGTGCACACAGCTCCTGGGCTTGGTGAGAACATACCATGGGGAAAATTATTGAATGAAGTCCACAGTGTATTAGGACTTGTCCAGGGCTACCAGAAACATTTTACGGCTCTTTGATCTGTTTCTGATTGACCCTGATTCCGTCAACCACACCGGAAGAACAGTGGGTGCACACACAGCGACTGGGCTTGGTGAAGAAATGCCACGGGAAAAGTTATTGAATGAAATCCACAGTGTATTAGGGCTTGTCTAGGGCTACCTTAAACATTTAACAGCTCGTTGATCTTTTTCCGATTGACCCTGATTCCGTCAACCACACCGGAAGAAGAGTGGGTGCGCACATAGCTCCTGGGCTTGGTTAAAAAATGCCATGGGAAAACTTATTGAATGAAATCCACAGTGTATTAGGGCTTGTCGAGGGCTACTAGAAACATTTTACGGCTCGTCGATCTGTTTCCGATTGATCCTGATTCCATCGACCACACCGGAGAACAGTGGATACGCACACAGCTCATGGGCTTCTTGAAACTATTCCATGGGGAAGTTTGTTGAATGAAATCCAGAGTGTATTAGGGCTTGGCCAGGGCTACTAGAAACATTTTCCGGCTCGTCAATCTGTTTCCGATTGACCCTGATTCCGTCAACCACACCGGAAGAACAGTGGGTGTGCACACAGCTCCTGGGCTTGGTGAAGAAATACCATGGGGAAAATTATTGAATGAAGTCCACAGTGTATTAGGGCTTGTCCAGGGCTACCAAAAACATTTTACGGCTCGTCGATCTGTTTCTGATTGACCCTGTTTCCATCAACCACACCGGAAGAACAGTGGGTACGCACACAGCTCCTGGGCTTGGTGAAAGAATACCATGGGGAAGTTTATTGAATGAAATCCACAGTGTATTAGGGCTTGTCCAGGGCTTCCAAAAACATTTTACGGCTTGTCGATCTGTTTTTGATTGGACCTGATTCCGTCGACCACACCGGAAGAACAGTGGGTGCGCACACAGCTTCTGAGCTTGGTGAAAACATGCCATGGGAAATTTTATTGAGTGAAATCCACAGTGTATTAGGGATTGTCCAGGGCTACCAGAAATGTTTTACGGCTCGTCAATCTAATTCCGATTGACCCTGATTCAGTCGACCACACCGGAAGAACAGTGAGTGTGCACACAGCTCTTGGACTTGGTAAAAACATGCCATGGGAAATTTTATTGAATGAAATCCACAGTGCATAAGGGCTTGTCCAGGGCTACCAGAAACATTTTACAGCTTATCAATCTGTTTCCGATTGACCCTAATTCTGTTGACCACACCGGAAGAACAGTGGGTGTGCACACAGCTCCTGGGCTTGGTGAAAAAATGCCATGGGGAAATTTATTGAGTGAAAAAATGCCATGTGGGCTTGTCCAAACCATTGACAATTTTCCACCCGTTCCTCGCCCCATTTACCCAGGTTTAGTTCATTGTTTCATAATGTCCTCCTTTAGCCATGCTTTGGCGTCTCCTGCAAAATTCAACCAGTTTTCATTTGTGTTCACCTCATTCCGCAACACGGGTTGCAAACGTTCACCTATTTCCGCACCGCTGAACGTTTTCCGTGCTGACGACTTTTTCCACAAAAACACCTTCTGCACCGTTTGCACAAACTAACGATTGTGTTCATCCCCCTTCATAGGCGTTCTCGAGGAGGATACGTACACAAGCATTCCATTTGTTCTGCAACGTTTATTTCTTGCAACGCGGATTGACTTTTCTGAATCAGTCTCTTCTGCACAGTTAATGATTTTCCGCACGGTAGAATGATTTCCACGCAGACGACCGCTTCCACAAGGACAATTTTTGCAACGTTTGCATTACACGTTCCGTTCGTGTTTTCACTCTCGCTAGGCGTTAATGTCGACAATACGTAAGCAAGAATTTCATTCGATCTGCAACATTGATGTCTTTCCGCGAAGATAAAGCGATTCCGCGCGGATGGACTTTTTTATATCAGTCTCTTCTACAACGTTAACAATGTTCCGCACGGTTGAAATTTGTCCACCCCGACGACGTCCACAAGGAAACTTTCTGCAACTTTTGCATTACACGTTCCGTTTGTGTTGTCACTGTCGTTAGGCGTTAATGTTGACGATACGTAAGCAAGCATTTCATTTGTTCTGTAACGTTGATGTCTTCCTGCGAAGATATAGCGATTTCACGCGGTTGGACTTTTGTGTATAAGTCTCTTCTGCAACTTTAACAATGTTCCGCACGGTTGAATTTTGTCCACACCGACGACAACATCCACAAGGACACTTTCTGTAATGTTTGCATTACACGCTCCGTTTGTGTTGTCACTCTCATTAGGCGTTAATGTTGACGATGCGTAAGCAAGCATTTCATTCGTTCTGCAACGTTGATGTCTTTCCGCGAAGATAAAGCGATTCCGCAACGTTAACAATGTTCCGCGCAGACGACGAAGTTCACAAAGACATGTCAAACAATTCCACGCAGATCCACTTTTCTACATCAGTCTCTTTTGCAACGTTAGGGATATTCTGCACGGTTGACATTTTGCTGCGCCGTTAGGGTTTTCCGCGAGGTTTAGCTTGCGCCACGAAGTTCAGCTCGCTCTGCATCGATTATAATTTTCCGTCACAATGACCATTTCCAAAAAGTTCACATGGGGATGGCCTCCACAACGTTTTCAGGCTCCGTCGCATCATCCGCGACATCAAAGTCTTTTCCAGGATGACAAGTGCATGCCGCACCGTTGTACATCCGCGTCGTTCAACGATTTCCGCATCATTCCATAGTTTTGTGCCACAACCGTGTCTTCCCAAAGCATATATGCCTTGCCGAGCGTACAAGCTCTCTTACGCCGGGCGGCTCCCAACGTAGACAAGTGTTTCCACAAGAGTAGAGAACGTTGTCAAGGTATGCCTAGCACTACCCTTCCTCCATGGGTGCCAACTTCAAGCATATAGAGTGGTGGTCTCCCAACCTTCTTTTTCCTTCTAAGGACACTCTAGACTACAGGCTCTTCATCCCCACCATTATGTCCTCTTCTCCTCCGCATGGGGCTCAACTTCAATGTAGAGTTTGGCCATCTCTGGGCATATACGGTGGTGTTGCCCTCAAGCTTCTCTTCCCTTTCAAGGACACTCCAAACTGCAGGTTCTCCTCTTTCCATCATTACCACCTCCCCCCCATTGCCCCCTCTTCTCTCCCTCTTCTCCTCTTTCCAATCTCTCTCCATGTTTTCATTTCTCCATGCTTCTACTCCATATTTTCTTCTTTCCATGTTGTCCATGTGTTCTTCTCTCCTTTTGTTTGTCTTGTCATGACATGAGTCTCTCATCCTACCCCTCTCCATGATTCTCCGTGGCTTTTTGACCCCTCCATGTCATTATGACCCAATTGTTCTTTCCTNCAAACTGCAGGTTCTCCTCTTTCCATCATTACCACCTCCCCCCCATTGCCCCCTCTTCTCTCCCTCTTCTCCTCTTTCCAATCTCTCTCCATATTTTCATTTCTCCATGCTTCTACTCCATGTTTTCTTCTTTCCATGTTGTCCATGTGTTCTTCTCTCCTTTTGTTTGTCTTGTCATGACATGAGTCTCTCATCCTACCCCTGTCCATGATTCTCCGTGGCTTTTTGACCCCTCCATGTCATTATGACCCAATTGTTCTTTCCTATGTTATTGTTATGTGTCCTTTGAACTTTGCAGATGCGGCCTCCACTTCTGCGTCCACCTGTGCCTGAAGCTCGGTCTCGTGTTTGATGGCCGGCGGATATGCGCATCATTGTGGACAACTCTTCAGGACTAAACATGCATTTTCATATTTGTAATGAAACTGGAAAGAAGTGGAACGTCAAAGTTCTTTTTGACACTTACAAAAATGCACGAAATCTTTTCCCCCCTTAAGTTTTTGTGAAAGGACGTTGTACACGGGACACGAATGAGGAAGCCCTCCTTGTCAGAAATGGAGGACTGTGGGTATGCCCAGACAAGGATTACAAAGGGAGACACAGTGTTGCACATCGTCAGCGTCATGGTGAATCAAGACTGGAGAATGCTGCTGGATGCATACACTGGTATTGTCGAAGGTAAGTGAAATTAATTTCTTAGCTCATTCTCAATCTGTATTAGTTGTAACATAAATTCATGTCTTAAACGCAGACATGTTATTGCATTCAGGTGTGTTGTCATGAAGTTGAAGGTCACCGACTTCGAGAGTCTTTTCATACGTGATGAGGAGAGAGACACGTGGATCCAAGACCCATCTACGAGAGTGTGTCCTCACTGCAAGCCGAACGTTGGTAAACCACTGCAAAAACCTTTTTATAGTGACATGACCAAACATCCTAGGGCATCCCCTCCCTTGCCTCCACCTTCTCCGCCTTCACCTCCTCCCCCAACGCTGTTTGAAGCATTTTGTGCTGTGTTGAGGGCTGCTAGGATCCCAATAGGTCCAAACAGTACAGGAAATCAAGCTGTTGATCAAGGCAATGGAAGAGTGGCAGGAAGCCAGACTTCGAACGATGGGGCCTCTGTTGGTGAAGCACTTCATCAAGAACATGTCTCCCCACGTGACACGGACCCGTCGCCGCAACATCGACCCCCCAGTAGAGGACATCATCAACCACGTTGTATTGTAACTTTAAATAAAATAGAGTGTGTGCTATGTCTTTTTGCACGAGAGAGCGAACTAATTGCTGTTTTATTTAACTGTAAAATTGCAGACACCAAGTGCTGTGAGAATCCGTCTGTTCAAGAAACTCCCCCATTATGTCTTTGAGGAGCGACACTTGCGACAAAGAAAGTTGACAAAGTTGTTAGACAAAGGAAAGAATGAAACGACTATCTCTCAGAAATTCCTCAATGACCTGGAGCAGTTCAAGGAAGCAAACTTGATTCAGCAAATAGGGACTTCATGTGCATTGTTACCAGAATTTGACTATGAGGCGAAGGAGATCCTCATGCCATGTCCTCCCGTACCAAGTTCTCCTGCTCAGTATGTGATGCCTGTGCATGTGTGGAAACAATGGGGTGGAGGAGTTTCATGCACATGCAACAAAGCTCAGCATGAGGAGTGTGTTCACATCATTTGGGCAAAAGATAACTTGTGTAGACCTATCACTGAAAGTTGCCTAGAGCAAGATGTGGTGGTGGAGGTGACTGTGTCGCAGAACGAGAACCCTTGCTTCTCAATACTTGATGCTGCTGCTTCAAAGAAGGGGGCAAGAATAGTGGAATGGGGATTGATGGATGGGGACATCCAAAGAGAATTCCGTTGTTCATGTGACAATGGAGGTGGAAGATGTGAGAAGCATTTGACTGTGTTACAAGCACAAAGGGATGACTGTACGGAGTGGATTGTGCCTCCCTTGTTGGAAGAGGAGAAAGCGCCACGCATTTTGTTGGTGGAAAAGGAGGCACGTGTGTGTTTGACTTGTGAGGAAGTTGGGTGTGCGGAGGAGGGGCATGTGCACAAAGAGTGGACAGTAAGTCAGTGGCCACGTGTACGTTCATTCCAACGAGTGGATGTGCACAAGAGTCTTCATCCCTCAAGGGTAGGAGACAAGGGAGAAGCGACCCTTTTTGCAGCAATGGCCCAAGTCGACGACTTCGTTTTGAATGCACCAACCCCAACAAAGTCCGATTGTCCATGTGGTCACCTATGGACAAAGGATTAAAGACCTATCAAGCTTCATAACACATCCAATCCATCAAAGTTTGTAAGTTCTTCGTCGAAAGGTTTTGTTGTTGTCAAGTTGTGGTAGACGTCAACGTAATATGGTCTATGTTACACCTTTGTAATCATTGCAGGTGAACATCAACTTTTACCGTACGGAGTTGTGCAAGTGCATTGTGTTTCCTGACGGGAGACAAGAAGGTGTATTCATCTTCTCTGCGGCAACGGCCTTCACCCATGCGGCACTTCTTTGGGTGCTCACCTTTGTTTGTAATGGGAAATCACTGTCTTCCATTTATGAGTCGTCCCTTGTTCGACAACAAATGAAAAGGTGAGTGATGCACAGGGATATGTATTTGTTGAACGTTTGTAACAATGCTAATGATTATAAAGGAATAATAAAGCAGATTCATTTCTTGGCAGTACTTTATGGCAAGCAAGCCCTACGACAACTTTTTGTACACATTGGGTACATGGGGTGTGGACACATGTCTCATCCATGCTGACGCATACGAAGATTTGAAGACCTTCATGCATACCCCTGAAGACATGACTGTGAGGAAGTGGGAGAACGTCATTGACTACATGCCCATTGTGGCTAAGGTCATTGACCATCACATCGAGACAACACTTGTGCAACATTCCAAGCTCGATCAACGTGTGTGGTCGTTGGCAAGAAAGACTTTGCCGAGTGCGCCTTCAAACGTCCTCGAACAAGTGATGCTTTAGTATGATATGACCGTGATGGTGGTGCGTTCATTTACTTGTAAACATTGTTATCCACACTTGACATTATATATTCAATGCTGAAACTTGAATTAATTTCTATAAGTTGACGGGATGTTTAATTGCAGGCACAAGAAGACGCAGTCGATGTTGAAGGGCCTGTTCAAGAAGTGAAAACAGCATGTTACCCCCATTGGGAGGTGCAAAGGATGAGACCACAGTTTCGACATCTTGAGAATGAAGATTGAAAAAATTTGTATTAAAAAAAATGACTTGAAGTGTGATACAAACGACTCTATAAGTGATGATGCGAGTCATCGCACCACTGGCATCTTCACAGTCGTGTGTCCTCATCTCATCATTTATGGATTCCATGTAATGGTCGCTGGTGAATCTCCAAACGATTTTTTTTCCACGCTTTTGACACGGTTTGAGAAGGACAACCATCCACAATTCATTTTTTATGAAAATGCGTGTAAAATGCACATGTATTTCCTAGGTCAATGTCCCCATCTTCTCAAGACAACAAGATTCTTATGCGATCGATTTCACTTCGGCGACATGGAGAATTCGAAGCATACCTCCTATCCAGCGTTTAGCCCTGACATGTACTGCCACCTATCAGGTGTGTTTTTCTATCCATATGTTTTTTCTCTATTCATCGCGTTTGTTTTGGGAATTTGTCACACTCTTCTTAAAATGGTGTTCAATGCAGGAGTGAACACATCGGAAAATGAACAGGTGGATTGGTTCATCCGACGATTTACTCTCCAAACGCTGATGTACCGGATGGACAACATGATGGAGATGACTTGATTGATCTTTGCTTACTGGAATTTCTGGAAGAACAATGATAAAATCTACGGATTTGTCCCTGAGTCAGAGGTAGATGAATTTGTGCGGAATACTCAAAATGTTGATACTCCTCATGATGACTAACATGTGACGTTATTTATTCTTCAAACTTTCTTTCCATATGAAGTGCTAACAATGTTTCATTTCAAAAATTGAATAAGTAGAACAAATGTTCAATGTACACAAACAATGAATTCATTACAAACTTCTGCAACACACCAATTAAAAAACACATTCATACCCCAGGTATGTTTATTACATGTTATGCAGGGAAACATAAACAACATAAAGGAGCTAATGTACAAATGTAAACAACAGCTCCTGAATGGAAAAATATATATGTGGCTGCAGGCTGGCTCATATGTTGGTTGTAGGTGGGTTGGTTGGATATAGTCAGTTGTGTGTGTGTACTCATATGAGTACCCCCACTGGGTGGGTGGTTGGTACTTGCATCGACACAACTCAACCAGCACTCAACCTGTATTTTTCAGGTATGTTTTCTATCCATACGTTTTTCCTATCCATATGTCAGTTGTGAACAAGTTGCAAGCTATTACTTTGTATTCTTTGGTGTTAGTATACCATTTGGTGTTAGTATACCAGCTGGTGGTAGTATACCAGCTGGTACTTTGTATTCTGGAACACGGCTTTTTTGTATTCTGCCTACTGGTAATCTACATACTTTGCATTCTGCAATACAACTCCAGAATATGTACAAAGTATTTTAAATGTCATTCATATAACCCTGAACCCTTTGGTTTTCTAAGAAAGGTGCACGAGATTATACATTCATTAGAAAACGACTGTGTTACAAACTACACCCCAAAATGACAGTATTACACTACATATACACTAATGGTCAACACCTACGAATTCATAATTCATTACTATTTCGGTGATTATCTCAAGGCCAAATTGATTACTTATCAATAAGGTTTCCAATTGGATGGTTTGACAGATATGTACAAATTATGTGCAACAGTTTGTCCGACTAACCCACTATACTATACACTAATGTTGATGTTCATATTGACATTAACTATCCAGAGGCAACTTCTGCAGAGTGTAAACTTCAATCATCAATCCACTCCCTTCCGGTGTAAACTTCAATCATGGGTCTAATTCTTCCGCCCTTTCAATCATCAGCCTTCCTTCTTCTTTTGTCCTCTCTTCAACATCTTCTCTTCATCAAGAGGCAGCTTCTACTGAGTTCTTGCCGCAATGGATGTGGCACTGACATCCTTCCCTGCAAGTCAATGGACATTCATCAGTTACTGGTCAAAAGTTGGAATTGACAAAAGCTAGAATTGACAGACACTGGTACTTACTTTTTGTAGGAACTGTTGGTTTGCTTGCGTTAGGTTCATCTGCTTTAATTGTCCCCATGGCTTCAGCTGAATCTTTGACAGCGTCAAATACTGCCTGCAAAATGAAAGAGTAGAGTAAGAATATTGCAACAGCTTCCTTAAAGCGCCGACATCAACACATATTCACAATATGTGAATCTCACCTTGGCCTTCTCGTTGGTCTCCTCCCACTTGCTTGCCCACTCCCCACTCAGCATCAGATCTGCACCAAATAAAACATTACTTTAAGGATATATCCAAATCATTGACATAAATGTTGTTCCTGAGATGCTTGTCCCGAGACAGAATCCGCCTCATACTTCTCGTCCACGCTTTGAAATTCAAAGCCAGCTGGTCAATAGCATGGTCGGCGTCTTTGATGATGTCATCCATCTCCTTGAAAGGATCTTCACATATGTCAAAAGGTATATTCACCAGCAGTTGATCATCCGACCTTTGTTTACCAGCACATTCATGATAGTCTTCCAGAGAAATCGTCTCTCTTGGCACGGAGTTAGAGTTGAATATCCGGTTCGCAAAATCTTGCAGTACCTGCAAAAGGCGGCTGAAATTCATTAGAGTTTATTTTTGGACTGGAGAAGAAAGAAGAAATGGGGGTATACTCTTACCACGTTGTCAGGTTGACGAGGAACGCTGACGCCTGAGGCGTTGCCCCGTTCATCTGTCCGCGCCGTCTTGTGGGGAGCATCTCCCTTCCTTGATCCATCCTATTCTCCAGACCCGTTCTGTTCACTAGCCGCACCCTTTCCATTCAATCCGTTCAGGTCACCTTCTGCCTCTTTCGCACCTGTCGCACCTGGCCCATTCAACCCACCAGGTCCGTCCAGTCCACCTCAACCGTTACCTTGTGGCCCGACAGATTCATCCGGCTCAACTGTGCCGTTCAGTAAACCAGTCATGTTTAACCCGCCCGTCCCGTCAAACCCGGCAGATCCGTCCCCGGGACCGTTCGGATCAACTGCCTAGTACATTCCAGTCGTACCTGCTACACCAGTTGAACAAGGCGCACCGGCTGCGACGGTTGTAGAGTCAACCACTCGAAACACAGACGTCGGGTCGGCTGCACCTGTCGACTGACTCATCCCGACAGGCTGGGCAGGACTCTCTTCCGTAGTCCCAACATCGCCACCGGTCCCACCAGAGCATGAGGTTCTGACAGCTCTGCCACCCAGACCAGTCCCGACAGCCCCGGCTAAACCGACAGTAGCATCATTTCCGTCAGCACCACCAATCCCACCAGCTCCGGCGATCTCACAAACCCCAGCAATCCCAACAACACCGCCACATGACGCTTCCCCGACATTCCAAACTGCCCGACCGATCCCATCCACCCCGTTAGCACCATCCAACTTGGCCGCCCGACCTTCCCCGTCCGCCCCAAGAGCTCCACCAATACCAGCAGCCACACCAATTTCACCCATACAACCACTAGTAACACCGGAGGTTCCAGTTTCACCAGTCGTACCAACAACTGCGGCAGCACCAGTTCTGCCACTACAACCAACCATTCTGGCCGATTGTTGGACTTTGCCTGATATTTCAGTTGCTGTTCTTCCAGTTCTTGTTGAAGTTGCTGTTCTTCCTGTCCCATGTTTTGCTGTTTTAGCAGTGGTACCGGTATCAGCACTCCCGACACTACGGGAGTAAGCGTCAAGAGTCGATGCTACGGCAGCGGCGGTAGCTCTCCGAATAACACAATTTTGTCTTCTACCTTCAAGCAACTGCACATCTTCATCATCATCTTCATCATCGTCAGAATCAGCTTCGATGGCATCGTCCTGCAAAGAAAAACAAATTTCTCTTCACAAATTCTACCAGTTGACTTTGAAAATGCGAAAACGACACCACACCGAGCCTTACCTCCGAGTGTCCTGAGTCTGAATCTGCATGTCTAACCCTGTTGCTCCTGAGAATATTTCTTTAACTCTTTTTGAGCTTCTGCATGAAGTTTGGTGTTAAGACAATGTTAGAAGCAAAAAAGAATTGAACGCTGATAAACACAAAAACACGACCAAACACTTACCAGCTGCTTCCATCTTTTGAAGTGGCTGACCACTTCGCAGTTCAGATAGGAACGGTAAGTGGGCCTGGTAATGTCTTTTCCTTCTTCCACGCCGTCTTGAATGAGGAAGTCACAGAGTTTTGGTTCAAGCTTCTTGTACGAGTTGAGCATAACCCATGGGAGTGTGAAGAACGCTTCAACGTCGATTGTAACAGTCGGCAACAGAGCCTTTTCGCCCTCCTTCACACCTCGAATGAGATTCTGTGCTCGACGAACTTGTTTTAACAGCCACAGAGTTGACAGAGTGACCCTCTTAAACTTCAGCATGTCCGTCCATGTTCCGGAGTTTTCACCACAGTTCAGAAAGAGCAAAAATTTCTTCGCGCTTCTCCAGGGAGCGTAACCGGTGCAAAAGTGTTTTCCTTGAGGCTTCCGTATCCAAACATCAGCTTTAGTAGCCAATTGGCTCAAGTCTGCATATTGTACATTAGTTTACGTTAGACTGCTTTTTTTCCTACAGTCAGTGTTTAAAAACGTAAAACTCAGATTCACTTACTGAGACTGGGGTCCACAAAATCGTCGCTCATGTTCAGTTGGGGACGCTGGGCCGGCTCTCCGCAAGAAAATTGCCCCTGCTGGCCACCAACGCAAGCATTCAACTACGAGATTGACGGAACTTGGTGACTACCGGGAACGTTCTGCTGCGTTCCAAGAACTGGCGGACAAAAAGCTACAGCATCATTCACTGGCACTATAGTCGACCGGAAGTAGTTCAACAGGGACGCAGCGACCTGAGGAGTCACCGCGAACGGGGGCAGCGGGGCAATACTGAAATGCTGGCTTGGATCTAAAGTGCTCGGCGGAGGTGGAACGGAGAACTGCGAGTACACGGCACTATTCGCCGGGAACGACTACTCTGGAAAAGTCGGGGAAAAAGACGATTGCGGCTGAGGGACTTGGCTTCCTACAAAGCTACCAGGGTCGGCGTCAGCCTTCTGAGAAGAGAATGCCGATGTTGCTGACTAGTGAAACATGGCTACGCCTAAGTCCAAGGACGTCGAAGCGTGCTTAGAGCGGAAACTCAAGTTGAAAGAATGGCGCAGACTAAAAAACTAACACAGGCGAGTACAGAACTAACCTGTGTGGAGTGAGTCCTTGAGCGCGGCACCGCTCTGACGGTTGGGACTCGTCTCCGTGGAACTGTTGTGTAGCACATTGTGCCAAAAGACATGTGTTACACTCGAAAAAAGGCTACCCAGCGGAGTCGCATAATCGAAGCAGCATGTCGTTGTCTTAACGGAAGCGTTACCGTCTTGGTGGATGTACTTTTGCAGCGATGACAACAATGACGCAGAAAAGTTCATGGATCGTGTTCGCGTTGTTGATGCTACGGATCGAAAAATGCCGTCCGCGTGGAAGCGCGTCGTCGGTGCGGAAATTGATCCTCTTGGCGGGAACGTCTGTTTGCATAAAAGTGCTGTCCTACTGGAAGCGCGTCGTCGTCGTGACACTCTACGACGTCGCAGCAGACAATTCATGGGCTGAACCTTTAATGGAGTTTCTTCATACACACGAAAATAGGTATGAAAAAGCGTCGTCTTCGCGACGTCGCGTCGTCCTTGCAGAACTAGGACGTCGTTGTGGAATGTCGTTGTGTTCCAAAACGCTACCTTACTGGAAGGGTGTCATCGGCGCGAGTCTTTTGTCATCGAAGCACCATGACGTTGTCATAGCGGAAACGCTACCATCCTGGTGGATGTGCTTTTGCAACGATGGCAATGATGACGCGGAAAATTTCATGCATCATGGTCGCGTTGCTGATGCTACGGATAGAAAAATGCAGTCTACGTGGAAACGTGTCGTCTGCGCGGAAATTTGTTGTCGTGGCGGAGCGTCTTGCTGTGGAAGAATGCTTTCCTATTGGAAGCGTGTCGTCTTCGTGACACTCTATGCCATCGCAGCAAACAATTGATGGGCTGAACCTTACATGGAGTGCCTTCGTGCAGACGACAATAGGTATGAAAATGCGTCATCTTCGCAGTGCTGCATCGTCCTTGTAGAAGTAGGACATCTTTGTGGAATGTCGTTGTGTTGCAAAACGCTACCTTACTAGAAGCGTGTCGTCCGCGCGAATCTTCTGTCATTGAAGCAGCATGACGTTGTCCTAGCGGAAGCACTACCGTCTTGGTGGATTTACTTTGACAACAATGACAACGATGACGCGGAAAAGATCATGCATCATGTTTGCGATGTTCATGTTACAAATGAAAAAACATAGTTTGCGTGGAAGCGCGTTGTCGGTGCAAAGATCGGTCGTCTTGGCGAAAGGTCTCGTCGTGGCGGTATGTCTCGTTGTGACACTACTTCAGGTATGCATGCAATGTCTTCGCGCAGGCGATATAATTTGTGAAGATGTTTTGTCCTTGCGAAGACGCGTCGTCTTTGCAGATCTAGGACGTCTTTGCGGATACACGCTTGTTGCGACATTTTGTTAGGTTGCGACATGTTTGACACATCGCGTCGTCGCAACGGAATGTTTGAACATGGTGCAGGCATTGTATCGTCGGCGCAGCATTTGCTTCGTCTTAGCACAAACGGTTTTCGCCGTATTGACGTGTGAATGGAAAATATGGCGTCTTCATGGAACTTTATCGTCGTCATGGAAATTAATCGTCCTGGCAGACACCTAGGTATTACAACCTTGTCATCTTGCATGAGCCATTTTGTCATGAATCTGGCTTGGAAGGAAGGGGGCATCTTTGCAAAATTCACTGGTCTTTGTGGAAAATTTCTGACGTGCGAGCTAACACATCATTGTTGCGGATGCCTACGTATCGATCCTAGGCGTCCTGCCAGATACTATTCGTCTTCGCGAATATGGTGAGGTCGTGCCGGAATGTGGACGTCTTTGCGGAAATTGCATGCCGATACATTGCAGTCTTGACAGAAAGGTTGTTGTTCGTTCTTCGTCGAAATGCATGAAGTTTTCCATCGTAGCGTAAAATCAGTTGCGTCTATCATTGAAGATCCAACACTTTACACCACCGGAAGTCGCTAAACCTATTGGGTTCAATGTAAAACGTATCACCCTTCACTTTCAAACTCAAATGTATGAAATGATTTTCACTTGCATCATGGGTTGTTGCTGCACTTCTTGCATGTCCCCTATAGTACGAAAACGTTTTCTGTGCTTTCCCTCTTGTCTGCCGCAAGTAACGAAGGGCTTCTCCGTACAACGATATTTGGTTGTTGCATTAATTTTGGACGAATATTTACGTTGTTGAAGATGCTCAATGATAACATGCATCAGTAGTCCAACTGGCACCGATCCTTCGCCAAGTTTCCGTGCTGCTTCTTCTTCGCCTCGCAACAATGACTCTGCCTTTCGCGCCAGGAAATTTCTGGCCGCTAGCGCGCCTGGCCAGCAAGGCAGTTGCTTCACGATTGTCCGCCTTGCTCATGTATCGCTCGCACGTCCCCCCTCCCTGCCGCGGTGACCGCGCGGTGACGTCGGTCACCAAAGCTGGTCACGCGGCCGTGGGGGGACCGGTGGGTTCCGGCTGGCAATAGTTAACGAAGTCCCGTTTGA
Source organism: Penium margaritaceum (assembly GCA_023375785.1). Taxonomy (NCBI): domain Eukaryota; kingdom Viridiplantae; phylum Streptophyta; class Zygnematophyceae; order Desmidiales; family Peniaceae; genus Penium; species Penium margaritaceum. The sequence continues at coordinate 22,582 of SZWC01028220.1, forward strand.
CGTCTTCTTTTGTCATCTCATGTCGTCGAAGAATGTTTTCCAGCGGCTTCCATTTCTCCATTTTTAGTTTTGTGTGTGCCAGGGTGCCCAACAACGCAACTGTACCTTACATGGCCGTGGCTTTGCTCAACTGGAGATGTACGAGATCACGATAAAATGAAACATGCCAATCGGGACCAAGAAGTTATCCTTTTTCACATATGACGAGAAAGGTGGCAGAGTGAATTAAGAAACGCACATTGAAACTGCTGTAGAGGGTGGATACGGAAGAGATTGGTTTGCAAGTGTTTTTGAGATGGTTGAGACTTGAGCCAAGGTAGTGACCCCAAGCCAAACGGTTCCCTAAGCGCGTCAGCTGGCGCACCGCGGTACCAGGCTGCGGACCGTTGCCGCCGCACCGCAACCTCCTCTGCCGGCCAGCCTCTCCCCATCCTCCCACCGTCTCGACTCCTCCCCTCTCTCCTGCCCTGTCCCCCCTCCGTCCTTCCGCCTCCCCCGTCCCTCCTCCTGCTTCCGCCCTCCTCGGCCTTTTCCCTATTCCCTCCCTCCTCCCTCCGCCGTCCTCCGTCCTCCCTCCACCCTCCTCTCTCCCCCCCTCCTCCCTCCTCCCCTCTCTCCTCCCTCCCGCCTCCCTCCTCTCCTTACCTACTGCCGGTGCACAGAC
>SZWC01028222.1:0-28525 GCA_023375785.1 Penium margaritaceum
CATCAGCCTGGCGACCAGTGGTCGACGGCGGAGAAATCTCCCCCATCCGCCGAGAACCCTCACAGGAAGGGACGTGGGTGGCAGAGAGGGCTGTGATGGAAGTCAGATCACGGTAAGTGAGTGACTCAAAAAACAACGCGTCCCGAGACTCTATGACACGACGGCGAGTTGGGTCCCTGAAGCGCCAGGCCTTCGACCGCGGGGAGATGCCGATGAAGGCACACAAGCGACCCCGAGGGGAGACCTTGGACCCCTGCTGGTCCTCAGTGTACCACACGGAGGCCAGGGAACCCCAGACGCGAGCTAGGCGAAGATCAGCACGGTGGCCAAACCAGAGCTCGTACGGTGTAATATGGTCCGGAAGCGGACCATGCGGGAGGCGGTTACAGACCCAGGTCATGTAGGAGAAATCCTCGAAGGCGAAGGACTCCGGGAGACCGCACTCAGACCGCATGGCGCGGACCGCATCCTCCATGGTGCGGTTTCAGCGCTCAGAGACACCGTTCTGCTGTGGGGTGGCAGGAGCGGAGACCTGATGAAAAATGCCGTGCTCAGCAAAGAAGGCGTCCATCTCACCGAGGAACTTGCCACCGCGATCCGATCGAAAGGTGTGTAGAGTGTGGCGAGACTGACGCTCAGCCATCACGAGCGAGAGCCGAACCGCAAGGGCGGCGTCGCTCTTCTGACGCAGATTGTAGACCCAAAGCGGTGAAAGGGGTAGAGATGGCAGAGGTCCATGATACGTTCATTCAGGGACTCCGCCGTGTTGCTGGTTGTGTGACCGCCACGTGCCATGGGGATGTAGATGCAGCTCCACGTGGCGAGGGGAATGCCCGGTTCTGCACCTCCGCCGAAAAGGTACTGCATGCCTTGCACGGATGCCTTCTCCAACTCCTCCTATGCGCACTTGAACTCCCTTGCCGTGAACGCATGCGCGAGGGTCCAGAAGATGTCAGCGGCCACACGACCCGCCTTGGACTTGACGTTATCGCGGATATGCTGCGCACAGTATGTGTGCGTAGCACCTGGCATTTCTCGGGCCACAGCAGCCAGCAGCCCAGCGTCGCGATCGGAGATGACGACTATCCCTTGGTCGTGGGCCGTGGGATACGCTTGTGACAATTGCTGCATGAACCAAGTCTAGTTATCGCTGTCTTCCTGTCGGTAGACGGCTTCTTCTTGATGGCCTGCTCAAAGTGCCGCAGCACCTATGCAGCCCGGTGCGCCTGGTCACCCTTCTTGGTAGTGGGGGAGCACTTGTGGCCATCCACAAACTCGATGACGGCAACGTTGTCGTGCTTGCGCTGAAAGCGCGCCTTGAGGAGCCATGGGCAGCTTGCAGTCTTCCACAGTCCGCAGCGGACTTCGAGGCAAGTAGGCTCGTTGCAGACCCAGGACACAGGGATGGCGCGGTCGACTGCGTAGTCTTGGACAGCTTCGCGACAGGCCTCCATGTTGCGAAAGGCCCGCCTGCCTGAAAAATCGGTGCATCTTCCTTTCCGTCTGCGTGCACGACAAGGAGCGGGTTTGACATCTTTGCCAGTCTTCTCCGGCGGGGGCGGCGACGTCTCCTCGTCAGATGACCTTGCACAAAGACATGGACGGATAGATTTCAGCCACGCGTATAGAAAATAGGCACAAGACATACTGGTGTGAGTTGGATATCAGTCAGCGTACTTCGACATAGCAGGAGGTCCAACCCTGTTGGCGACGACGCCATGTCTACATACAAAGTGGGTTCAACCCACCCGCACGGTAACCACAGAACGGACGAACATGTTGACTGCCTCCTGGTCGCATCGTGCAGTCTTCCACACGGTCTGGGGAGCGCGGAGTCATGCACTCGACGACATTTACGTGAGTGTTCCACTCGTGTTCCTCCCACTCGGTCCAAATAAAAGAGGACTCAGGGTGGTAGCAGGAGACGAGGACGTGGGGAGGATCGTCGTCGTCGTCATCCAGGTAGTCGCCTGCGGTGGCGTTTAAAGTGGTGGCCATGTTGGCAAAAAGTGGGTATAACAATGTACATAATGCGTCGTAATATGCATCCTACGTACCTTCTGCACTTGCAATACCCACCCGTTGTTAGCGCGAGGAGGAGGGACATCCCAGAGACCCGTTGCGACGAAGCGGTGACATTGCAGGAAGATGTGGAGTACACATCAACAATGGCTCAACGGTCATGACCCCTGCGCACGACGAGAGAGAAATTCCACATCACATGGCGGTTGGCCGACTTACCATGACGGGAAATGTCGCAGAGCATGCGTGCGGACCGGAGAAATGCTGAGTGCTGAGAAAAACTTATAATCCTATCATGCACCTAGGTCATATCCACCAACGAGGGGTGGCATGTCTGGTTACAGCGAACGACGGTGACAGCATGTTGTCAAGCGTTGAAATATCCGCCAGTTGGCGCCGTTGGCATGTGGACGACAAGAGGCAACGTCCGGCTGGAAACTACCCAGATTCATCGAGATATGCTACATTAGACTGCGTTCGCATGTTGTCAAGGATGACGGCAACGCCCGCAACACGCAACATCATGGCACGTTCGGCGTCGCCTGTGCATGATCGGCAAGGAAACAATGTGACATCTGGGTTTGCATGTCACGCACGTAATACTTTTGGCGATCGTTCAAAACTAGAATCCCCCTGATGCAAGCGTGATAGAATGTAGGGAACAACGGTTCATATTTAAATACATATGTTGTGTCGGACACTGTACTTCGGTTGAAGTGAACGGAAATACAGTTCATTCTGGCACTCTTTCGTGAGTTGTTGAAATGGTGACTAAATTCGCTGAAAACTTTAAAGTCATATGTCGGATACCCACAGTCGACAAACTAATTTGTATGAAACCTGTGTGGCGTGAATCTCTTTGCAATAGTGGGTACCCGCTTCGAGAAAAGTGGGTACATCACTAATTGTTTTGTGTACAGTGAGTACCGTGTTGTAAATGTACAAGAATTGGCCAGCAGAAAATTCAGAGGCCCAAAAGGTGGGTATAGCGGGATTAGGCCGTATTTTCTGGCAGGCAAGGTTTTCCCGGTGAGCCCTGCCAGACGACCGACAGCCAAAAACCCGGGCGTCGTTCGTTTTGCCTGAAAACAGGACCACACCATAATACCAACCCTACAAACGCAGTCGTGCGGTCAGAAACAGCTAGAAAAATAGAAGCAAAGATTTATGGCTGCCTGAACCCAGGCAGTGCCTACGATGGTCCATGATGCCAAACAGTGCCACGCAACATGAGACATGGACCCTAGGCAAAGCACGACGCTGCAGACACAACGGTACAGTCAGATACAGCGCCTCATGCATGAAGATAACATGTGCAGTGGCAGTGTCCGCCGGCGGCCGGACCGCCGAAGAGGCCTGTTGATGGAGCTGAGCACGTCGTCGGAGAGAGGAGGCTCCAGCGAACTTCGAGTAGGCCTCAGCGTGCGTCGGCTCCATCGGACCACACTCCCGTAGCATCGAGTCTCGCCGTAAGTCATTTGCACGCCGATGTACACAAGCCGGGAGGACAAAACAGAGCACAATGAGGATGCACAACAACCAACACTCCCCCATGACTCACAGGCGTAGTGCACATGGGTGGGCAGAGACAACAATCAATAGTCCGAATCCCCCAGGGCATGCAAAGACGCAGGCAGGGACAAAGAGGGCAACTCACGGACGCACACCGACCGAAATCACAGCCTTCTTGAACGAGTCGCACTTCCGTGCCTTGGTCAAGAAGTCAGCCAACTGCCGTGCCGTCTCAAACCACACAATGCTGATGTTGCCATCATGCAACAACGAACGCACATAGTGATACTCAATATTGATGTACTTTGTGCGTGTGTGATGCACGCCATCATTGTCGGCAATGACCATGGCACTCTCATTCTCACAATGCAACGTGATGGATGCGAAAGACTGACGCAACTCGGACAACAGATGACACAACCACACACTCTCACACGCACCTGAGCCAAGGGCCACGTACTCAGCCTCAGCATTGCTGCATGCAATGCACCCCTGCTTGCCACTGTGCTAGGACACAGCCGTGTTGCCGATCAGAAATATCCTGCCTGTGCGACTCTTACCATCCGATCTGCCGGCCCAGTCACTGTCGGTGTAGCCCACCGCGACCACAGACAGCTGGCGGCGGAACATTAGACCTCGCCGAGGAGTCGAGACGACATAGAGCAGTACTCGGATCGCGACCTTGAAGTGGAGGTGATGCGGTTCCTGAGAAAACTGAGCTAGGAGATTGATGGAGAACGCGATGTCTGGGTGTGTCGTCGTCGCCAAGAACATCAGTGACCCGATGACTCGCAAATACGTGGTCACGTCAACTGGCTCCCCCACAACGGCTGGGTCAGGAATCTTGAGCTTCAATTGACCATCAGGTGATATGGGTGAAGATGCGCTCGGCACGAGGGGTAGGTCCTTGGCGAAGCGATTGGACAGGGTCGGCACATAGGTAGCCTAGTGGACGTGTAGGATACTGTGGGAGCGATCATGCTCGAGCTCCATGCCCAGGAAGACTCAGGCACACCCGAGATCCTTCATCTGGTAGGCGGTGTGTAGCAGGTCCTTGACACGCTGGATGACAACCATGTCTGGCGACGTAGTGAGAAGATCGTCGACGTAGACCTGAACAACGGCGAAGGTCTGGCCTCATGGGCGGACGGACAGTGCGGGGTCAGCGGTGTTACGTAGGAGGCCAATGCGGAGGAGCATGCTACTGATCTCCTGGTTCCAGCACCGAGGCGACTGCTTCAGACCATAGAGGGCCTTCCGCAGCCGCCAGACTCCCCCAGTGCCGTTGTGGAAGCCTGGGGGCTACACCATGTAGAGCTCCTCACCCTCCAACGAGCCATGAAGGAAGGCGTTGCTCACGTCCATCTGATGTAGTTCCCACCCATGCTGGACAACCAGGCTAAAGAGGGCCCGGCTAGTGGAGAACCGACCAACTGGGGCAAAGATCTGGTCGTAGTCAATCCCGGGGACCTGAGCAAACCCCTTGGCTGTGAGGCGGGCCTTGTACTCGTCCAAAGACCCATCCGGCTTCCATTTGTGCCGGATGACCCACTTAGCACCGATGGCCTTCTGACCTGGAGGGAGATCGACAAGGTCATACATGTGGTGCTCCCAGATAGCAGCGAGCTCGTCGGCGTTGGTAGCATTCCAATGTGTGGCATCAGGAGAGTCTCGAGCCTCGCGTAGGGTGGTTGGGTCCTCCGGGCGTGCTATGGAGCGGACTGAGAGAGCGTGTGCATCTCGAGCTCCAGGTGGGATGTACACGAGTGTAGCCATAACGGCATGCCGATGCTCCTGATGGAGCATGGCGTAGACCAGTGCGGATCCGAGGTGAAGGTCTGCAATTATGGTCGAAGTGGTCAGGCCGAGGGCCTTGGTGCCAGGGTCCCCACTCACGATCGTAGGAGTGGAGGAAACACATTGAGCGACAGGGGGCTGGGGCGCCAGAGGGCGCGGTGCTGTGGTCTGCACGCTCACTGACGGCCTGGGTTGGAGGCTGCCGCTTGGGCCACGCATGTAGCGCGTTAGGGCAGGAGATGGCACCGAGTCCGACGGGCTAATGGAGGCGAATGGGACTGCTGTCGCGGAGGGACCAGCGGACACGACTGGGGCTACTGGCCTGGAGGGGCCAACAGGCGCGACTAGTGCTGCTGGCCCGGAGGGGCAGGCTGATGCGACTGGGAATGCCGGCCCCGAGGGGACAACGGGCGCGACTGGGGCTACCGGCGCGGAGGGGTCAGCAGGCGCGACTGGGGCTGCCGGTCCCGAGGGGCCAGCGGGCGCGACTGGGGCTGCCGGCTGGAGGGGCGCGCGAATGCGACTGGGGCTGCCGGCCCCGAGAGGCCAGTGGGCGCGACTGGGGCTGCTGGCTCAGAGGGACCATCGGGCGAGATTGGGGCTGCTTGCCTGGAGGGGCCAAAGGATGCGACTAGGGCTGCTAGCCCGAAGGGGCCAACGGAGGCGACTGGGGCTGCTGGCTCGGAGGGGCCAGCGGGCGCGACTGGTGCTACCAGCTCAGAGGGACTATGTGATGTGTCCCCTGGAAGAGCCATGACGGAGGACGGACTCACCACTCCCCCACGCGTCGGGAGGGACATGGACGGGCCGGAGCGAATACGATCACGTGGAAATATCTCCTCAAAGAAGAGGGCATCGTGGGACTCGACGATGCAGTGTCGAGACGGATCCCGGAAGCGCCAGGCCTTGGACTGACGAGAGACGCCGAGAAAGGTGCAAGGACGTTCGTGGGGGGCGAGCTTGCGGCCCTGCTACGGGAAAGGCAACCACACGATGGCTAGGCAGTCCCAGACGCGAACCGGGCGGAGGCCAGCGCGATGACCTCACCAGTGCTGGTACGGCGTGGACTGGTGGGGAAGAGGCCCGTGGGGAATCCGGTTCCGGACCCATGTCATGTAAGCCATGGCTTCAAAGTAGAAGCCATTTGAGAGACCAGACTCAACCCGCATGGTGCGGACGGCGTCAGCCATAGTGCGGTTCCACCACACGGATACACCGTTCTGAGCGGGTGTGTAGGGCGCTGACGTCTCGTGGTAGACACTGTGAGAAGTGTGAAATGTCGTGGTCTTGCCCATGTACTCACCACCGCGATCGGAGTTAAAGCAACGAAGAGATTGACCACACTTGCGCTCCGCAATGACAAGCCAGTCCTGAATAGTACGGGCGACATCGCTCTTCTACCCAAGGTAAAAGACCCAGCGGTAGGGAGAGTAGTCATCAGTGAGGGTGAGGACATATCGGTCACGCTCGCCGACGGACTCAGTAGGGAGGGGACCCATGACATCGGAATGGACCAGGTCTAGAGGAGCGGATACACGGGAGGAAGACTGAGGGTACGTGGACAGGTGCATCTTACCCTGAGCGCAATCAATGCACTCCGTGGGGTATGGCCAAGGGAAAGTGTCTGGGTCGAGGCCCTTGGCCGGCTGGTTTTGGAGCATGCTATTGATGGCAGTAGAGTGGACGTGGCAAAGGCGGCGATGCAGGAGGCGAGTGTGCTGTAAAGAGAGCGTACTCGTGACAAAAACATGGCCTGTGGCGGCCGACGGGGAGGGGACAGAAGGAGAGGAGGACAGGCGAGGGACATGCCACAAGTTGCCACGAGCGGTGGCATGAAGAACGACAAGACCAGATGGACGCAACGACACATTGCTAACACTACGCGAGTGCACAACGTCCATGCTCATGTGGTCAAGGGCGGTAATGGACAAGAGGCTAAGCTCAAGACCTTGGACAAAGAGGACATCGGTCATAAAGACATCACCGGCAGGACCACGAAAACGAACTACGCCAGTACCGCGGACAGGTAACACCTATCCGGACACCGTCCGGACACCGGATACATCGCCAACAGGACCAAGCATAGTGAAGGCCTCGCAAGAGGCCGTCACGTAATGCGTGGCTCCGGAGTCGATGATCCAGGTCTCGGCAGGGTCCTGGACCGCTGTTGCCAGATCACTGTCTGTCACATGGCAGCAAGCGAGAGATGCAGACGTGGTGGAAGGGGGCGCGAACCGAGGCTGCCAATCATTAAGCCACGCGACGTCGTCATGAAGGGGGGCAGAGGAGATCACGGAAGGCGGCAAGCCAGACGAGGAAGCAAGACACGACCACAGCTCAATCTCAGTCACGCAAGGCAAGGCGGACGAGCAGGAGGTGACACAACTGGCACTTCCCTTGGGGGGAGGGCGAGGCAGGCCGAGCTGAAGCACAATGAACTGCTCCAGGTGACGCTCACGCGTGGACGACCCGGGAGTGTAGACTGAGTACGCAGTGATGGCGCCTGAGCCCGGATAGAAGGAGGACAGTCCCGGTGAAGAGAACGGAGGCACTGACGAGTGAGAATGATGCTGTTGTGGAGCTGGCGTCTACGGGACCGGTGTCGCGGTCGGAGGAGTGAAGCTACTGGAAGGGGTCGAGGCGTCAAGGGTGGCGACAGCTACGGTGGTAGAGGCGAGACGGCGCTCCCGCTGGCAACGCATAGTGGCGATGATGCGTGCCTCGTCCGTTGGTAGCGGGCACGTGTACCATCTGTGCCCTTGCTGGCCACAGTTGTGGCAGACCGAGCCACCACCGCTGAACCAAGTCGACTGCTGTTGTTGTTGCTGCTGCTGACACTTGCCCTTCTTGCTCCATTTCTTCTTCTTCCCCGGTGACGAGGAGCTGGTGGAGGTAGCTACAGCAAGAGAAGCGACGGCCACTGAAGCGATGGCAGGGGAGGCGAGGGCCTCTGTGTGCTGGAGGCGGGACTCCAGGCAAGCTTCATCAATCCCGAGGTAGAGCTCGTATGCCCAGGGCATGAGGGTGCCCTGGGCCACCATGGTGGAGAGGATATCCTGGGATTAGTACACGATGACGTCCGCATATGCGTCGGTGGAACCACGCTTGATGGTGAGGAGCGCGGTCAGGGGGGTGGAGCAGAGGTACGTAGGCGACGGAGGATATCCTCAGCCCGCTGCCAGTAAGCGGTGACTCTCTTGGTCTCCCCCATGTGCAGGGAGTTGAATTCCCGCAGCAGAAAGCTGGTCTCAGCCTCACTAGACAAGCAATGGAGAAGAGTGAGGACGTGCCATGCGGCTGCAGGGTCTGGGGTGCTGCCAGAGGTGAAGTCGTCGCGAAAGGGCTCTAGGGCCAGGCGGGAAGCTAGAGGAGCGACAGGGACGAGGGCACGTACGATGCGACCGGCGTCATACAACTGGTCGACCTGGGTGGAGCCGTACGGTAGGGTGTAGTATGCCCACAGGCCCTCACCCTGCGTCTAGATGCGGAACCTGAGCTCCCAGCTCCAGAACAGCTCGCTGGCCTGAAGCGGCAGGGGCGGCGTCTCAAAGTCCTTTTGCCTGCGACCGGCGCCCAGAGTGGGGCCAAGGACGGTGGTCACTTTGCTCCCGCTGGCGTTGAGTCTGCTGTTGTGCCAGGTAATGCGTGGTAGCAGACACAGCAGGGCTAGCATGCCCAAGAGGAATGAACGGCGGCAGGGCACTGGTGGCAGTCTGTGAGGCCAGTGGCTGCAGTGTTGCAAGCTGCTGTGTCAGGGCGGTGAGCTGTTGCTGAATGGCACTCAAGGGGTCAGAGGTGCTTGCGACGACGCTAGTGGGCTGCTGTTGCTACTGCTGCTGTAGCTGCTCCAAGAAAGGGGGGCTGGGGGTCCCCCTAATAGAGGAGGATCCCTCTCCACTTGGGCTGTTAGCCATGGTGGGTTTTGGTGTCCCCTTTCTTTGTCTTTTTTTTGTGTGCTGCTGATGTCAGTAGTGACGTTAGCCTAGGACAACTGACGTCAGTAGCTGTCGCTGCGTTATCTGCACGGCTGCTGTTGTAGAGTTTTCTCCCCCCCCCTTCTCCATTTTTTGTGTGTTGATGACATCAACAGTGACGTCTGTGACGGAATGCTGATGTCAGTAGCGGCCGTTGTTGGGGCCGCTACTATAGCTACTACAGCTGCTGTTGCTGCTGCTCATGTTGCTGCTGCGTGTGCTGCGTGTACTGCTGCTGCTACTGTTGCTAGGGCTGCTGCTACTGTTGTTGGTGCTACTGCTGTTGCGGCTGATGTTGCAGTAGCAACTGTTGCTGCTGCTACTGCGTGCTGATGCGACTGCAGTGGCTGCTGCAGTAGCTATGGCAGCTGCTACAGCCGCGGCAAAGGCGCTGGTGGTGTGGGGGATTTTTTTCTCCTCTTTTTTTTCTCTTTTGTCTGTCACAGCAAGCTTTGCTGCTTGCTATGGGCAGCGGGCTGCAAGCAGCAAGCTCGCTGCTCGCTACCAGCAGTCCGCTACTCGTTGTGAGTAGCGGGCTTGCTGCCTGTAGCCCATCGCTCGCAGCGAGCTGCGGGCTGCGAGCAGCAGCAGCCACTACTGGCTGCTACTGACAGTTGCTCGCTGCTGCTGCTGCTACTACAACTCGCTGCTGCTGCAACAGGTTGCTGCTGCTGCTTGCTGCTACGACTGCTGCAGCCTGATATTGTTGCTGCTCGTTGCTGCTGCTGCTTGCTACCGCTGCTCCTGCTGCTGCTGGCTGCCGCTGTTGCTTGCTGCTAGGGCTGCTACTGCTGCGAGCTGCTATGAGCTGCTGAGGTTTCCGGCTGCTGCTGTTGGCTGCTGCTGCCACTGCTTGCTACTGTTGCCTGCCGTTGCTACTGCTGCTTGCTGGTGCGAGTCACTACACCTGGGTGACGTTGCCGCGTGCGTCATCGCCCGCAGATGTCAGACGTGGCCTGCGACTCACCTCCTTGCGTCATGCGTGGGGATCAGTGCTGGCGGAAAAACCAGGCAGCATTTTCCCTGGCCCAGTGGTCGTGGGAAAGAATCTGATGCTACCACCAGGCGGGTTAATGCTGCCAAAAAAATCCGGCAGCATTCCCCCTGCACTGGCGCGTGTAGGGGTCCGCCGGCGTTGTCTGGCATGTGTACGCCAGTCTTCTGCTGCTGTTGCTATGCACTGAATCTGATACGAAGAAAGAAATGCTAGGCAGCAGGTTGGGACAACAGCGTTGTTGATGTAGCGTGTGGGATTCCACGCTCGTTGCTTAAGTCTGTTGCCCCCTTAGTCTGTTGCTCTAGAGTATAAGTCTGGAAGCTCTGGGTTTGTTACTCAGAAACACGCGCGCCAGTGTTAGCACCAGAAAGTAGCTGAAAATTGAAAATGACTGATTAGGAATGAAGAACGAGCAACAATGGGAGACCCTTCCAAGTTCTAGCTCCCCCCAAGCTCTAAAGAGCTTGTTACTCAGCTAACCAGCCAATCAGAAAATAAACCTAGACCTGTTTTCTGGCAGGCAGGGTTTTCTCGGTGAGCCCTGTGAGACGGCCGACAGCCCAAAACCCGGGCGTCGTCCGTTTTTCCTGAAACTGGACCATACCATAATGCCGACGCTGCGAACGCAGTGGTGCGGTCAGGAACAACTAGAAAAATAGCAGCAAAAAGTTATGGCTGCCTGAACCCAGGTAGTACCTATGATGGTCCATGATGTCAAACAGTGCCACACAAGATGAGACATGGACCCTAGGAAAATCATGAAGCTACAGACGCAACGGTACAGTGAGATACAGTGCCTGACGCATGTAGACAATATCTTCGGTGGCACTGACCGCCGGCGGCCCGACCGCTGAGCAGGCCTGCCAATGGAGCTAAGCACGTCGCCGGAGATAGGAGGCTCCAACGAACTGCTAGTAGGCCTCAGCATGCATCGGCTCCACCGGACGACACTCCAGTAGCGTCGAGTCTCGCCGTCAATCATCTGCACGCCAATGTACACAAGCCGGGAGGACACAACAGAGCACAATGAGGATGCACAAAAACCAACAGATGGGTGGTGGCTCCACCCACTAGCAGCTGCCAGACAGCTTCCATGACGTCCCGGGTGCTTGCTTGGATGCTCTGTAGTTTTTCTGTAGTCGCTAGAGTTTTCTCGATGGACTGGCTTCTAAGCACGATTTGCATGTTTTGCATAATCTGTCCGCTGATAGATGCCAGACCTGTGCGTGTGACCAGTCGTAGCATCTAGCTGAAGATTCTACATCTCTAGGTTGAGACGATGTTGCGTTTGGATACGTGTGCACAGACTTACTGCCAAAACTGTGGTTTTGGGCTGGTTTTAGGACAAACTGACACTGCCACTACGTCACCCGCCATACGCCGCAACAGGTATTTATGCCGTGTACTTGTCACTTGTCATTCTCTCTCTGCAATCATGTTCAACTTAAGCTTCTTAAGACTCTGTACGTGTCCCTACCCAGACCACTGCAGTTTCATGCATGACTTGTGACTAAGGGTGTTCAATTGAGATCCAGATCGATCTCGATCTCGATTGTCTGGATTTTGTCTCGTCTCGTTGTCGTGTATTGCACGACACGAGACAATCTCGATTTGTCTCGCGCGAGACGAGACGAGACCAAGAAACCTCACGTGTCGTGCGAGATCGAGACGAGAATCTCGCACCGAAGTGTGAGACGCGCATTTGTTTTCTGTGAACCTGCCACGTGTGCCAAGGCCTTTAGAAACAATCGCATACTGGATTTGTCAGCACAGAAAGCGGGCAGATCCAGTGCACGACAAACACTGTTTGGAAACGAACACGGAGGGTCAACTGTAATATTACAAAACATGACGTAGTTATGTTTTCGTACACGAACCAATGAATTTCGGAGTCTTCCCATAGGTTCAATTTGTACAATGTTCTTTGTAATTCCGTGACAATTGTTTTCACTGTCCATGTAATGTTTTTATTTCCACGTAAGCTCGTTGCACGTGCCGGACGGCGGCTCGTCTTGGATTTTTTTGTGTCCATTGATGTGGCAGGAGGGCCGGTTCGGCCCTCCCTCCTCGCTGAAGCGAGGGGTGGTTGCGCACCTACCCTCGCATCAGCGAAGGCTGGCCGACGGCAAGCACTTCGCTGGCTGCCGGCCAGCTGGCTTCCGGCCGGCTGGATGGCCGACGGCCGGCCGTGTGACCGGCCGGCCACCAGCCGGCCAGCCGCCAGCCGCCGATCGTGGCCTGAGCCCGATTGGCGGCTGAGGGCCCGCGATGGCCTCGAGGGCGAGGCCTCGTGGCCTCGTGCCCTCGCCCCCGCTCGCCCTCCTCGCAAGCGAGCGAGCGAGGACGAGGGAGGGGGACGAGGGACGAGAGACGAGAGAAACTGGCGCAAAATCGCCAGTGTGTCTTGCACACGACGATTTCGTGCCAGAACGTCAAAACGTAAATCGAAGTCGTTTACGACAAACTTCGACATAGAATAACAAAATAACTCGTGAGAACACACGAGTTCGAGGTAAAAATACCCGGTTTGGGTCCCAAAACCACGGGTAGGGTTAAAAACAGAAATGGGCCTCTGGAGACTCGAAATATTCGAGTCTCCCTGCTCTGGGTCGTTGATGACGATTGCCCCTCAGTCCTGCGAAGGGGGTAAACCCTTGACGCGGACTAAGAACGCCATTCTGCAAACTTCGACGATGACTTCAGAGCAGGAGCTAGAGGTTCGACACGTGGTTCTCAGAGCCAGATGACCCTCGCGACGAAGGGTTTGACGGAAACGGCGGTTACGCCTTATATAAAACGCCGTCGGCAGCTGCAAGCAGCAGCAGAAGTGTCAGAAGGGACTACTGCATGTACACCTAACTGATTGAAGTGCCGTTAAGTGCATTAGAGAGCTGAAAAAGAGCTCTACTTGGTGGAACCTCTTCCCTCCAGTCTCTCCTCACCTTCAGGGGACCTAAGGGATTCTGGTGGGACGGGGTGGGGAGTGCCCACCCCCAAACCACCAAGTGTTTTCCCTCTTTTCAAGGTTCCCTCCTCCCTCCTTCATCCAAAAAATTGGGACAACATTTTTGCCAAGGCCAGAAGCTCTCACGACCTGAGAGCACCCAAAAAAGGAGGAAGGAGAACACCTTCAAAATTTTGGCGGCTTCCGCAACGCCACCGGCTCAAGGAAGACACCGCCAAAGGGCGCAAGGCACGCAAAGACTCAAGAGGAGGCCAAGGAAGACAAGAAGACAAAGGGAGGACAAGAAGTTAGAAGAGGGAGTGAAGGAGTTGCTAAGATTTACTAGAAATACTTTGCCATTCTTTGCCTTTGTCTTGTGAGCGACACTCACATTCGTTGTTATTCCCTTGTATTTCAATTTTCTGTTTTCCTGGGTACTAGTCCTTGCCAATCGCCGTGAGTCACGGCTTAGGAAGTCTAGTGAAAAAAACCACGACCTTGTGCCGACGTGACAGCCTAGAAAAATATAAATTGAATTTATAATTGTCTCACCGATCGTGAGAGCAAGGGGTTTGTGGGAGGCGATTCCTTCTTAACGTTGTGGGGTGATCCTCACAACAATCTTGACGTGCTAGTTGCACGAGCGACGAGATGGCAAGTGCCGGACCGTCCAAGACCAACAAGGGCAAGGTGGTGACATTCTCACCACACGCCCTTGACGGACTCCAAATTTTGGGAGCCGTCGTCGTGAGCACGGTTGCCAATCCAAAGGCAACCGTACCGCCTAAGACAACTGTACAGACTAAGACAACCGTACCGCCTAAGGCCACCATACCGCCTAAAGAAACTGACGCCAACCTCGGCGACACCGAGAAGCATGTGGAGGCCAAAAAAGTGCTCAACGAGCACATCGACGCGCACGTAGGTGACCCCCACGCGACGGATGACACGATGGAGGAGGATCTCCCGGAGGGGGATCCCGACGAATAGCACGATGCCGACGATGGCGAAGGCGACGAGGATCGCGACCATCGCCATCATCGTGCGACGAACTCCAGCCGATTTTTCGAGAAGGATAAGGCGGCCGCCACATCGCCTGAAGCTGCCGACGACAGCGAGAATGCTGAGAGCAGCAAGGGTGCTGAAAGCAGTCACATGGGAAGTTCCTGCGAGAACGAGCCGGATGACGACGCCGTGAAGGAAATTCGCGATGACCGCCGTAGGCTCGCGGAGTTTGCTGCTGAGGCGGCAGGCCGACTCAAGATCACCATCGACGGTAGAGATACGACACCACTCAGAGGAATGGGGACGGATCCCCCTTCCTATGACGTGGCCACAATGGGGCAGGGCAGCGCCCACTTGAGCGTCATCGCCAACAATAGTCTCCTCCGAAAGGTGGGACTCCTTGGAGGCGTGTATGCGAATTGTACCCTCTTGTAGTCGGTAAGGGTGCACAGACAACGCGAGGCCCTGGAGGCTATCGTCGATGCTGTAACGACATCAAAGCTCAAGTTCGCGTTCGCCAACCTGCTGGCCCACATCGGGCAGATCATCACGGACCTCGACCGTTATCGCTAGCTATAGCGCTTGGCCGTCCATGAGGCAAGCCGCTGATGCAACGGCCTCGACAAGGTGTTGCAGAGCGTGACCCAGGCGCGGATGCAGCAGCAAGTGCAGCGTTCCGCAGCTGCGGATGCCACTATCGGTGGCAGTGACGACTTGTCTACCTTGACGACTTCGGGGCCAGTCATGAACACGTCCTTCCTCCATAGTGTGGAGATCTTCCGGAAGGGCGTGAAGCTGACCGACTGGCTGAATCGCATGGAGCACGTTCTACGTGTCCACAAGGCTCCACTCAGCCAGTGGGGTGACCTTGCCACGATGCGACTTGAGGAAAAACTCTTCAAGTATGTGGCCAAGGAGTGGATTGTGCAACAGCCACACCTCGAGTGGCAGCCTATGCCGTGGGAGGCCTTCTACCCGATCATGCATAAGAAGTGCACCCAATGTGAGGCGACACAGCACGCCTTCCACAAGATCAAGGACTTCAGGTCGCTGGGCAGCTCACTCGAATCCTACTCGAGCGAGTTCACCGCACTCGTGGAGGAAGCTGAAAGCTCCATCGAGGGCGATGGGACTCAGACCTTCAAGTACCCGGAGTGCATGCTGTTGGAATACTTGCGTGATGGTCTCGTCAGCGAGAAGCTGAAGGACAAGACCACCGCGACAGCCACTGGCCAAGCTTGGACAAGCTGGAGGGCGTTGCGCGACTACATGAGCGAAGTATATTCGGCAAACCGAATGGGGCGGGTTTTACCCATCCCTGAGTGACGTTAGTGGGGACCACTCATGGGTAAAACTGGATCATGAGTGTGGGTTCATGTTTTCAGATGAGGATGTTAAACAATTTGAGTTTTTGACGAGTTCAAATTTCTC
The DNA here is from genome assembly GCA_023375785.1 of Penium margaritaceum. Classification (NCBI taxonomy): domain Eukaryota; kingdom Viridiplantae; phylum Streptophyta; class Zygnematophyceae; order Desmidiales; family Peniaceae; genus Penium; species Penium margaritaceum. Next base: position 15,683 of record SZWC01028222.1, read on the forward strand.
TATTTTTTTCTCTCCTCTTGTTGAACCGCATTGTACACTTGCTGACTGACATTGCCCACTAAACCTTGCATCTCTGGACAAGATGCATGATCGTACATGCTTAGTGGTGGCGACACCGACCACTGTGCAAGAGTTGTGTGACACAATGATTGAAGCAAATGCCATCAAAGCAATGAGTTCAATCACGTTCGCAATACCTTCAGTCGACGATTTTGACCTAGTAAAATTTAAAGACTGGAATGTGCTAGCCAAATTCACACATGCCCACAAGATGTGGACTCGAGTGGGTGAATCATGGGAGTTTTGACGCCCATCATACAGATTTTGTGTTTATCACAAACTCGGCTTGCCATCGTCGAGCCTGTTCACTCGGAGAGTAGAGGCAACATGACGATGCAGTTCGAAGGACACCTAGCTAGTGCTCCCATGAACGTACTTGCTGACACTGGAGGAGACGACTCTTTTGTTAGCCTTGGCTTTACTCGACAGGTTGGCGTGAAGTACGAGCTATCGAATTACACAGTTGTTGTCGGTGACAACCGTACGGTACCCGTGATCAGTACTTAAAAAGCGAATATTTGTATTCAGGGGTACACACAAAGTGTCACGTTGAAGGTACTCAACCTTCTTGACCCGTTTGATGTGGTGCCAGGCGATCCCTGGCTCTGTGAGAACAAGGCTCTAATGTGCTTTGAATCAAAGCGTTTGATCCTCCAAAAAAGACAGCGCCGCTTTACGTTGATTCCGAGTATGGAATTATCACGGACCTGACTCAAAGTCCATGCCAGCTTGTCTGCGATGCAGGTCAAGAGACGTATTCGACAAGGTTGTCGATACTTCTTGGCTCACCTATAGAAAGAAGATACACCACAAGAGATCAAATCTCTATTGGCGGAGTTCTCGGATGACGGTCGTGACTGACCATAACCCATTGGTGTTTTTTCAAACGCAACCAAACCTGTCAAGACGGCAAGCGCGTTGGAGTGAATACCTGAGCCGATTTTCGTTCACATGGGAATGTCGGCCTGGACGCATCAATGTGGCCGATCCACTAAGCCGACTGCTTGTGGAAATTAAGGCAACCACCGCGGTCGGTGGGTGTTTTATGGCCATTGCGACAGCAACCGTGCAAACACTAGATTTCTCTGTACCTCTGCGGCAACCACCTTGAGAGATTGCCCACTACAACAGTTTTGTAAACAGGATCCGGATGGGATACTGCGTAGATTCTTGGTTTCAAGATTCTCGAAATCTGGACAAGTACCGATTTGTGGAGGCCGGAGGAATCCTCTAGCATGGAGAACAAGTTGTTGTGCCAAACTGAGGAGACCTTCGAGAAAAGATTATCTCCCAGTTCCAGGACCAACCGATCGCAGGTCATGTGGGACCTCGAATAATTGGACAGGCACTCTCGGACCACTATTGGTGACCAAGATGGAGTGTCAATGTCCGTAAGTCTTACATGACACGCGTTTCATGTCTTCGGAATAAGTCTAGTAAAAAAAGCCTGCTGGACTCCTCCAACAGCTTCCCATTCCTGGGACTCCATGGGAGTGCGTCAGCATGGATTTCATTACTAGTCTTCCGGACACGGCCCGTGGCCACGATGAAATACTAGTGGTTTTGGATCTTCTGACGAAGATGACACACTTCACTCCTACAACCACTGACGTGAACGCAGAGGAGACCGCTTGTCTCTTCTTTGAGGGTGTCGTAAAGTACCTCGGCTTGCCGTTGCGCATTATCTCCGATCGAGATCAAAAATTTGCTAGTAAGTTTCGGTAAAAGATGCATGAATACTTTGGTAGTGAGTCGTAAATGTCAACAACATTTCACCCTCAAACTGATGGACAAATAGAGTGCATGAACCGTACTCTGGAACAAATGCTCCGCATGTACGTGGACCCTGCCATGATTGACTGGGACGAATTCCTAGCACTGATAGAGTTTGCGGTGAATCACTCGGTGAACGAGTCTACACAGTTCACAGCGTTTGTGGTGAACAATGGTCGGCATCCAATGGTGCCCTCTTCATTGGTGAAGAGTGGGAGTACATGAGGACATGTTCCTTCTGTTGAAGCCTTTGCCAAGTGCATAGACTCCTTGTTATAGGAGGCAAAGGGTCACCTTCAAACTGCTCGGCAACGAAAAAAGGCATATGCCGACAAAAGTCGCCGTGAGGTCTCGTTTGACATCAGTGACAAAGTGCTTCTTAGCACTAAGAATCTTCGGCTGAAGGCGCCGGGGGCACAAAAACGTCTACCAAAGTGGATTGGGCCGTTTCCCATGGTTGCACGCATCGGGCTGGTGGAATACCGATTGTTTCTTCTGCCGAGTGTGAATATACATGAAGTGTTTCATGTGAGTCTGTTGGCTCCATACACGGCAGAGGGAACCGTTCAGCCACCACCAACAGTACTTGCTGCCGACGGTCAATACGAGATCATTCGCCTACTCCAGCACCGAGAGCGTACTCTCCGGTCGTGGGTTCTTAGGGAATACCTTGTTCATTGGGCCGGGTGTGGGCCTGAACACAACTCCTGTGAGCCCGAATCTTGGTTGTCCACAGGGGCGGTCAACGAGCATTGGAGCGAGCTGGCAGCTCGCACAGATCGACGCGTGTCAGGGGACACCACCTAAACGCGAAAAAAGTGAACAAAATTCCCGTAGGGCGGCATTCATGGACTATGACCATAGGAGGTTGGGGACGCCCAACATGGTTGTCGTGCGGACGCTCCAGCCCAAAGGGAGGAGGCCGCTAGCCGTGCTGACCTGCAAGCTACAGCTTAGGTCCAAGTACCATGCACGTGTTCATGTTTAGCCGGTGATTGAAATTACTAATTTTCTCTCACAATGTTGATGACTCACTAACTGACAATCCTACTTGTTGTTCATGAACCGAGATGGTTCATAATAAGTGGGGAGGAATGTAGCGGGAGGGCCGGTTCGGCCCTCCCTCCTCGCCGAAGCGAGGGGTGGTTGCGCACCACCCCTCGCGTCAGCGAAGGCTGCCAGCACTTCGCTGGCCGCCGGCCAGCTGGCTGCCGGCCGGCTGGACAGCCGACGGCCGGCCGAGTGACCGGCCAGCCACCAGCTGGCCAGTCGCCAGCCGCCGATCGCGGCCTGAGCCCGATCGGCGGCTGAGGGCCCGCGAGGGCCTCGAGGGCAAGGCCCCGTGGCCTCGTGGCCTTGCCCCCGCTCGCCCTCCTTGCAAGCGAGAGAGCGAGGATGAGGGAGGGGGACGAGGGACAAGAGACAAGAGAAACCGGTGCGAAATTGCCAGCGTGTCTTGTACGCGACGATTTCACGCCAGAACATCAAAACGTAAATCGAATATGGTTTGCGACAAACTTCGACATAAGATAACAAAATAACTCGTGTGAACACACGAGTTTGAGGTAAAAATCCCCGGTTTGGGTCCCAAAACCAGGGGTAGGGTTAAAAACGGAAACGGGCCTCCGGAGACTCGAAATATTCGAGTCTCCCTGCTCTGGATCGTTGATGACGATTGTCCCTCAGTCCTGCGAAGGGGGTAAACCACTGATGCGGACTGAGAATGCCATTGTGCGAACTTCGACGACGACTTCAGAGCATGAGCTGGAGGTACGACCCGTTACAATTGAAGACATACAATTGTCAGGCGAGGTTGCAGAAGAGTGTCATCTTATGACTTATGAACTTCGTAGTTTGCTCAGGAAACAATTCAGTTAAGCTTATTTAACAAACGTTGCTCGTAGTCAAAAGTGCAGTCGTTGCGAAGTCGGTGCGTTCCGACAGCTCGCCGTGTCAAAACTCTCACCCCTCGCAATGGTGCAAAAAGCGAGATTTTCTAGGACGTGAGTGAGACAAAGACGAGACCGAGACAAGGATTGTACAAATTGGTACGAGACCAAGATATTCTTGACCTCTATACTTGGTACAAGTCGTCTTGTACCGAAGTGGGAAATACTGAGTTTGAGATCAAGACATCTCGTCTCGATCTCGATTTAATAGGCCTACTTGTGACTGTATCACACACTGTCTGAGCGCTGACGCCTAGTTAAGTTGCAAGCGTTTTGGAAGGTTCTTGGAAGTTTCTCATGGTACTAGAGCAAACGAGCCACAGCTCATTGTGTTGTGCAGCAGAGACTCAGCAACAGCAGCAGTGAGTGGCAGCGGTGGCAGCCACCCATAGCAGCAGAATTAGATCCTAGAAGGACCCACCATGACTACGTTGCAGCGGAGTGGTGGAAGCAACGGAGGGAGCGGCGGCAGCCGCAAGCAATAGCAGGTGTAGTCGCAACAGCGGCGGGAAGCTCTTGTAGTAAGAGCAGCTACGGGAAGCAGCCACAGCAGCAACAGCAGCAGTAGCAGTAGTAACACCAGCGGTGGCGGCGAGCAGCAGCAGCAGCATCGGTAGTGGCGAGTAGCTATAGTAGCAGTGGCAGAGGGGACCAGCTTCAGCAGCAGCGGGGACGGTGAATAGCTGCAGCAATAGCGATAGTGAGCAGCAGCCGCATCAGTAGCAGAAGTAATAGCAGAAGAAGCGGTGGCGAAAAGATGCAGCCCCAGCGGCGGAGGGCAGGAGCCTCAAGGACAGTAGCTGCAGCAACTGCGGTGGTGGCTAGCAGCTGCAGCAGCAATGGCGGAAGGCAGCAGCCACAACAACAGTCGGAGCAACAACGATGGCCGTAAGCAGCTGTAGTAGCAGCGGTGGTAGGCATCAGGTGCAATAGTAGAAGAAGCAGCATCAGCGGCAAGCGGCTGCCGTAGCGACACCAGTGGGCAACAACCACAACAGCATGCAATAACAGTGTGTAGCAGTAATGCTAAGCACCGCCTCGTTGTAGCCACAACAGTATCGCATGACAGCAGCAGCAGTAGCAGCGGTGGCAGCGAGCAACTGTAGTGCATGGCCGCAACTGCTCACGCCCACAGCAACAGCAACAGCGCATGTAGCAGTGGCAGCCGCAACGGCAGCAACCATTATTGCCGCTTGCTTGCAGCGTGAAGCTGCCTTGCAGCTTCACACTGCAATCGGGCCCGTTGTCAGGCGAGCCCACCATGGGAGTTCGCCTTCGGGCGAGTGTACCAATCGACGAGCTCGTCCGATTGACGAGCTCAACGCGAGGGTCGAGCCAGCCAGCAAAAAAAAAGGAAGAGGACAGGGGGGGTCCTCGAGTGGGGCACTTGGGAAAGACCCCGAGAACAGGTACCCCACTGGCACCGAGAGTTTGGTGAACCAAAAAAAAATTCATGGGACGTCGACCGCAGCAGCCACAAGAATTGCATGCGATGCGATATTAGTGTCAGCAACACAGGGTGGCTGGGGGTCATTGCCAACGATTGGTGACGGCGGTCGGTGCAGTAGCAGCAGTCGTAGTCGTAGCGGCACCACCAACATCGTTACCGGCCACTGGAAGTGTGGCGGGGACCACCGTTATCGGCATTGATGGCGGCCATAGGCAGTAGCGACAGTAGCTGCTGCACTGAAGGCGACTTGAGGCGGCATATTACGTTAGCCGCGCGATAGTAGCATATCAATGGCGTAGCATTCGCACAATAGTGTACCACCAACGTGGTGGTGGCTGTCTTCATGACAACATCGGAGTACGTCTGAGAGACTGTGCTTTGATCGCCAATCTCCCCCTATGGCCTTATGCCAGCGGGAGCAAGTGCCCTGTGCACTCACCAACGCCAAGCTTTGGAGATGAGCACACTGGCATGGCAGAGAGCGCAACTGGTGCCGTGGTTGGTGCCGACATTGCGTGCGTGGTAGGCGCTGCATCCACAGTGGCAGTTGCAGTCGTAGCACACGCCTCAGGCGTCTAACGGATTTGCCTGCTACTACTGTGGCAATTGGCACCATGGCTGGTGCCAGTGTCGCAAGCACCCTGCCGGGTGACAACTGCCTTGGATACGGTCCCGCCCTTATTCTTCACCATCCAACTCAGAGACGTTGTCAGCTGATACCGTGGCACCTCTTAGTGGAGCTATGGCGGTATTGTATGCCGAGCTCCAGGGTCTAAACCGCATGGTGCAACAGTGCACAGACCATGTGGTCTCTAAGCAGACTGTTGCTACCATGCAGCTGTAGACATCCCCATATTCCTCCTTGCCATCCTCACCTCTGATAGTATTGTCACCTAACTGTGCCAAGCCTTCCGACCTCACCTCCACATCTGACGCCATCCGCTCTGTCCTGGAGTTAGTTGGAGTCATCCCAATCTCTGACCCCTCCACTTCTCTGGTAGTCCCTTCAGCTCACGCTCGTCACGCTCGCACTCGGCACACGAGGCAGCAGAAGGCACATTTCGCTAGACGTGCCCAGGAGGCAGCGGCAGCAACATCAATCGTAGACGTTACCGCAGAGCTGACTCTCTCATCCTCGGTCGCAGAGCTGGTGCGGCAACCCTTCGTAGCTTCTGTCGGTGTGTCGGTCCAGGGGGGATGGAGTGTCCGTCGACGACCACCAAAGAGTGAAAGAAGGATGCGACGGATGCCACAGCTCTGGGGGAGGACTGTTCATCCGAGGAGGAGTGGTCCGATGCTGAGTGAGCGACAGAGATCAAGTTCAAGATTGCACCGGACGTGGTAGAGGGATTCTGAGAGGCAGCAGAGACCATTGATGACCTGGAAATGGTCGGGGTGATAGCAATAGCTATGGATTTGGCAGGGGTTTCACTAAAGACACCCCCCTCGTCCCCAGTTGCGGGGTTGGTGCGCCACCCCTCCTGGTTTCTACCAGTCCGTCAGCCGGTGGGGGGGTGGAGTGCTCGCCGACGACCACAGGTGACCACAAGATGGATGTGACGGATGGTGCTGGACACCAAGAGCATGTGACCGACCGCCAGGAGGAGGCAGATGTCCTTTACAAGGACGAGTCGTCCAATTTGGAGTGGTCAGACGCGGAGGCAGATGTGGAGGCTCCGTGCGTTGTCGTATTTGCAGCAGCCACAGCATGAGCGAGGGATGGTCCCTGGATGACTGCAGACGTCCGTGTGTGCGACATGTCGATAGTGGCAGATGAGCTTGTACCAGTCACCCCTGCAGTTGTGGCTGCCGTAGAGAGCACAGGGCGAGTTGTGGACCTCCGGCTCATGGCTACCTTGACCACCACAGAGGTTTTAGCCGACAACAATATCACAGGCATTCGAGTTACAATACGCGTGCACGAGCACCTGCACTACGTAGTGGATGCACAGGTGGCACTCATGGCTCAAGTGGAAGTGCCTGTGAAAGATTTTGTGGCCGAGCTCTAGGATGTCAGCAGCCGTTGGGACACCATGGTTGTTCGAGCACGACAGGCTGCTGACGAGTGCATGGAGGATGTGCACACACATCTTGAGGCAGCTGAGGGGTCTCCACAGAGTGCACAATTACGGCGGGTAGACCTGAAGCAACAGGTGGATGATCGGATGCGCACCAGGGGCTGGGAGGAGCACCACGACACTAATTGCATGTTCGATGACCACGAATATGCCGCAGATGCCGATGTAGCTACAGATGCCGACGTCTAGCCAGTAGCTGACAGTCGAGCGACATTTTTTCAGTAGCAGCCGGCGCCTTCGCAGCAGCCATTCCTACAGCCCCACACGATTTACGTGGCAACTCATTGTCTGGTGCCCACGCCCTGCCAGTAGCTTGTTTCAGGCGGTACTTAAGTCGACGACTGACGCAGAGGATGTCGACTTGTGCGACGAGCAGGTGAAGCTACACTCCTTCGCACGGGACAAGGCCAACAGGTTGGAGGAGGCCGTGGCTCGTGCTGACGTACACGTGACGGAGGTCCACGTTCAGGTCCGTGTTGCGACTGATTGCTTGCATGCCGCAGATGGTGCTGGCTGGTTGGCTGCCGCGTCAGAGCTCATCGAGCTGCACACGCGCCTTGACGCTGCGGAGGCCGCGAGGCAATGTGCAGCTCAATAGTTGGAGGCCATGCAACAGGTGATTATTTTGGAGGTGGCCATCAACGCTGTACCAGTTGCAACAACATGTGACGAAAACAGTGACCATGACAACGATAGCGATGACGACGACAGAGACGACGGCACTGCGGGGTGAGGCTATGTGCGAGCACGTTCCACCAGCCTCGCCATCACCCTTGCTATTGCTGTATAGGGGTATGTGGCCATGGGGGAGTCGTGCTCCCTCCTCGGGAATTGTATTGGACGCAGTCATTTGATTTGCTCGTGCTGTCAAGATTTGCAGCTCAGGGGGAGTGTTGGTGTGTGGGCTTTGGCCTGACACTCTTATGAGGACAGCATGGTTAGTGTGGGTCTGAAACGATGCTCTCATCAAGGTTATGCTGGTCGAGACCCGCACACCTGGTGAGTTGTACCGCTGTGATGTGGAGACCCATTGCCTCCACGTGTTTTATATGCTCCATGCATGCAAGCAGGTGTGGTCGAGACCCGGACACCTCGAGACATTTTTCGGGATCACGAGGAGACCTTGTTCCTCTATACCCCTTGCATGATGTTTGACACATGGGTGTGTGATTGACTTCTTGCATGGTCAAAACCCGGGCACTTGGGTTGTACCACTGTCACGAGGAGACCTGGTGATGTGGTTGGTGTTTATACAGTTAGTGAGCATAGCCCCTCTGCGAAGAGGTACCTAGGTAAGTGTGCTTGATTGGTTCTCGCCATGCATGGTTTTGCAAGTGATTCTTCTCAACCTTTGCTTAGTCATCGTTGTGATGACGGTTGTGTCAGCCAGGGAAAGTGTTGGTTTGTGTGGCTTCCATCCGTCACGACCGATGACCATGGTGACTACTCGTATATCCCGAACTGGTGGTATGAAGCAGCAGTACTAGAGAACACGACGACATCGTGAGGGTTCAGAGACGTCTTCAGCACCTAGGACATGACCATTATCATGCAGGTCCTTGATGCGGACCCAGCTGGCGCCGGAGCACCGACGGGTGGTGGCTCCACCCACCAGTAGCTGCCATACAGCTGCCACGATGTCCCGGTTGCTTGCGTGGATGCTCTGCAAATTTTTTGTAGTCGCTAGATTTTTCTCGGTGGACTGGATTCTGAGCCCGATTTGCATGTTTTGCATAGTCTGTCAACTGATCGATGCCATACCTGTACACGTGACCAGTCGTAGCGTCTGGCTCAAGATTCTACATCTCTAGGTTCAGGTGGTGTTGCGTTTGGATACGGGTGCACAGAGTTACGGCCAAAACAGTGGTTTTGGGCCGGTTTTAGGACAAACTGACACTGTCGCTGCGTCACCTGCCGTACACCACGGCATGTGTTTATGCTGTGTATTTGTCAGCTGTCATTCTCTCTCTGTAATCATATTTTATTTAAGCTTACTGACACTCTGTACGTGTCCTATCCAGACCCTTGTGGTTTTGTGCATGACTTGTGATTGTCATCACACACTGACTCAGCACTGACGCCTAGTTACATCGCAAACGGTTAGGAAGGTTCCAAGAAGTTTCTCAAGAGAACCACATCGACCACGAGCGTTTGTGGATGCATGAATCTCCCACATATTTCTCTCATAATTTAGCCAAGTGAAAGCTAATCACCACATGCTGATAATGGCAAGTATGATCTCAGATGAGACTGGACATGATAGAGTTCGCGCCAGTCTTGCACCGGGCTGAGACGCCAATGATGTGTGGCCCGCAACGCGTGTGCCTTGAGCTTCATGTCAGCTTAGTCACATGCAGTGATGGTGTGTGTATATGGATGGATTCAAGAGGTCACTTGCGTGTCTGACAGTCACAACTGTTGAAAAATTGCCCCTCCGCATGCCCAAGTGCGGCGCCGGGAGGCGCCAACGAGCCGCCAGAAATTGGAAAGTCCGATCCCGCGGATCTGGCGACTCGAAAATTGCTCAGATACTAAAATTGATGATTGCCCCTTAAAATTGACGAGTCGCTGAATCCGGCGGAAGTTGTTTCGCCGGAATCGGACAAGTATCGAGGAAGATATGACCTTCCAAAATTGGGGTGTGCGCAGCGACTCCGGGAGCCGGCTGCGACTCGAAATCCGGTGGATAATCGACCGGATTGAGTAACAAATCATACCATCTGGAGAAATTGCTCTGGAAGGCCTGCCGAGGCGTCCGGTGGATAATCCACCTGATCAGGTGGATCATCCACCGGATCCAGTAGTGCAGGTTGTTACTGGGGGACTTAGCCAAAATCATGGCTCGACGTCCGAAACTCAGTAGTACGTTTTGTTACTCGAGGACTTCCGTCAAAATTCTGACTACAGGTCCGCGGACAGGTTTCGAACCTCGTCACACCCCATCACCAAACTCGACCCAAAAGAGGGTAGGGTGCGTGGAAACAGTGCAGGGGACCCCTACACCACGTGCAAAAGGACATGCGCCTTGGGAAAGGCGATTCGCACGTGAAGGAAGGCGCCACGGCGTGTGCGCGCCATGGAGGCGTTAGGCGTTTCTTTGGTGGGTGAGACCTGCGCTTCGGCAAGCATAACTTGAGCTACGCTTGGTCGAATCGTGCGCGGTTTGGTGCGCTGGAAAGCTCATGAATAGCTCTATAAATGTTGTGATCATGTCCATGTTCAAAATATAACGCAAAACGACGTTATTCCCTTCGCAAACTGACTGTCTCTAAATTCCTGCTCACGTAGCGTGAGGCGACCAGAAAGCTCACGCTCAGTCTCAGATTCGCCCAAAACAGTAGACGTGATCCACTAGAGTCTATCAGACCAACGTCGGGACCGCACCACGTGGATTCCATCCTGACAACAACCAACTCTCCCTCATGACCCAAAGACGAACAGTCCACACATCACATAGAGAACAACACTATAGGAAACAGACAAAGAGTGGTCACATCAATCAGGGGCATTGCGTGCACGCAACAGGCCAACTGCATGCACGACAGTATTGAACATTCCACTGCTAAGAGCTTTGGTGAGAAAGTCTGCATGCTACTGACGAGTGTCGACTCAAACAACATGGACTTCTCCTGTGACAATGCGCTCACGAACAAAGTGATGCTTAATGTTGATGTGCTTAGTGCGTGAGTGATGCATACCATCATGCTCAGTGATTGCCTTGGTGCTTTGATTGTCGCAGCACAATGTAATGCAGTGGATGGGCACACGAAGCTATTGTGGCAAGCGAGACAGCCACACACTCTTACCTATACCTGCTCCAAGCTCGATATACTCAACCTCACTAATGCTGCGTGCAATGCATCCCTGTTTTCCACTCTTCCATGAGATAACAGTCCCACCCGTAGGAAATATGTAGCCGATGCAACTGCATGTGTCTGTGTCGTGAGCCCAGACACTGCTAGTGTATCCGTCAATGACCACAGAAGGCTACAATCAGTATTATAGTCCTACACGTGTGGTGGATAGTGCATAGCGAATGAAACACAATGCTGCCTGGAGGTGCCTTTGACGAGGCTATGGAGAGAACTGGACAAGAAAGTTGATTGAGAAGACCACGTCCATTTGAGTGGTGGTGGCAAGGTACATTAGAGATCCGATCACACTGAGATAATCGGTGACGTCGACAGTCTCTCCCAATTGAGACGTGTCAAGTGACTTTAGCATGTGCTGACCAGCTGGAGTCATCGGTGTGGATGTGAGATTCTTAAGGCGAATCCATGGCAACTGATCTTGCTTAAAATGATGCAGAAATGACTAGGCTAGGGTTGGGTTTGCGGCCATGGGGGTCCGCGCACACAAAAAACTACAAGTGTCGGGCGGGAGCGAGCAAGAGCTCACTCGGGCGAGCCTCGCTCGCCGGCACGCACCCTAGGCGCGAGGGCAAATCGCCCTCGTGCGCCGGAAAAGGGCCCGCTAGTCCGCGCCCTGCCCTGCACATGTTAGCACAACCTAGGTCACTGTTTTTAGCAAGACTAATCTAGGTGCCTGTTACGGAGTACAAGTATGACCCAAGGAAATAGCAATGGAAAAATGTAGGTCAATAAAGAGGTAGCAAGGTAGTGCGCCAGCACTGAGCGATGGAGGAAGCGGGGGGTAATGCTAGCAGGGTGGAGGCGACCACGCGCGCGGGACGGGGAAGTCGCGAGCCGTCACGGTGCGTCGCCTCCACTCTTTGCTCCAGCATGCCCTGCGCACTCACGGCCATCCACAAGAAGACATATGTGCACTGAGAGATTAACACGCCCCCTTGGACGGGAGTGCGGCGGGCATGCAACCAAGATGATGCAGTTGAAGTAGGAGGGAGGAGGATGGAAGTGCCTTGTTGAGGAAGTCTGCTAGCTGGGCTTGACCACTGATAGCACGCACTTCGATTGTCCCAGTCTCTACCGCCTCATGAACAAAGTGATGTTCGACACTGATGTGCTTTGTGCGTGGATGCAAAATACCATCATTTGCTGCAATGCGGCGTGCTGCTGAGCTGTCACTGTGCACGGGAACAGCAGATGTGCGCACGCCCAGTTCCTCAAGCAGACGTGCAAGCCAAATCCCCTCACAGGCGGCCTCATCCAACGCCATGTACTCTGCCTCAGCCACGCTGCGTGCCACACATGACTGTTTGGCGCTGCGCCACGACACAGCAGTCCCCCATACACGAAACACAAATCCACCCCGACTGCGAGCAGCACGGTCACGCGCATAATCACTGTCACAATACCCATCAAGAACGGGACCTGTGTCAGGGGCAAACACTAGACCAAGGGCAGCCGTGTCCAGCATATAACGCAATAGCTTCAACAGTGCTTTGTGATGCGTGCTGCATGGTTGTTGGCTGAACTGGGCAAGCATATTGACTGCACAGGCAATGTCCAAACGTGTGGTGGAGGCAAGATATGAGAGGCTGCCAGTGATCTGCCTGTACAGTGTGGGGTCTGTATCTGGGCCATAGTCCGTGGTGCGTGCATCCAGCAGGTGT
>SZWC01028229.1:14824-28514 GCA_023375785.1 Penium margaritaceum
GACCGCGTGGGTGAGGACAATGGCTGGACCGCGTGGGTGAGGACAATGGCTGGACCGCGTGGGTGAGGACAATGGCTGGACCACGTGGGTGAGGACAATGGCTGGACCGCGTGGGTGAGGACAATGGCTGGACCGCGTGGATGAGGACAATGGCTGGACTGCGAGGGTAAGGACAATGGTTGGACCGCGCTGGTTAGGACAATGGCTGGACCGCGCAGGTGAGGACAATGGCTGGACTGCGTGGGTGAGGACAATGGCTGGACCGCGTGGGTGAGGAAAACGTCTGGACCGCGTGGGTGAGGAAAATGGCTAGACCGCGTGGGTCAGTATAATGGCTGGACCGCGCGGGTGAGGACAATGGTTGGACCACGTAGGTTAGGAGAATGGCTGGACTGCATGGATGAGGACAATGGCTGGACCGCGTGGGTGAGGACAGTGGCTAGACCGCGTGGGTGAGGACAATGGCTGGAACGCGTGGGTGAGGACAATGTCTAGACCGCGTGGGTGAGGACGATGGCTGGACCGTGTAGGTGAGGACGATGGCTGGACCGCGTGGGTGAGGACGATGGCCGGACCGAGTGGGTGAGGACAATGGCTGGACCGTGTGGGTGAGGACAATGGCTGGACCGCGTGGGTGAGGACAATGGCTGGACCGTGTAGGTGAGGACGATGGCTGGACCGCGTGGGTGAGGACGATGGCCGGACCGCGTGGGTGAGGACAATGGCTGGACCGTGTAGGTGAGGACGATGGCTGGACCGCGTGGGTGAGGACAATGGCTGGACCGCGTGGGTGACGTCAATGGCTGGACCGCGTGGGTGAGAACAATGCCTGGACCGCGTGGGTGAGGACAATGGCTTCACCGCGTGGGTGAGGACAATGGCTGGACCGCATGGGTGAGGGCAATGGCTGGACCACGCTCGTGAGGACAATGGCTAGACTGCCCGGGTGAGGACAATGGTTGGAATGTGCGGGTGAGGACAGTGGCTGGACTGCGCAGGTGAGGACAATGGCTGGACCGCGTGGGTGAGGACAATGGCTGCACCGTGTGGGTGAGGACAATGGCTGGACTGCGTGGGTGAGGACAATGGCTGGACCGCGTGGATGAGGACAATGGCTGGACTGCGAGGGTGAGGACAATGGTTGGACCGCGCGGGTGAGGACAATGGCTGGACCACGCAGGTGAGGACAATGGCTGGACTGCGTGGGTGAGGACAATGGCTGGACTGCGTGGGTGAGGACAACGTCTGGACCGCGTGGGTGAGGACAATGGCTAGACCGCGTGGGTGAGTACAATGGCTGGACCGCGCGGGTGAGGACAATGGTTGGACCACGTAGGTGAGGAGAATGGCTGGACTGCATGGGTGAGGACAATGGCTGGACCGCGTGGCTGAGGACAAAGATTGACCGCATGGGTCAGGAAAATGGCTGGACCGCGTGGGTGAGGAAAATGGTTGGACCGCGTGGGTGAGGACAATGGCTGGACCGTGTGGGTGAGGACAATGGCTGGACCGCGTGGGTGAGGACAATGGCTGGACCGCGTGGATGAGGACAATGGCTAGACCGCGTGGGTGAGGACGACGGTTCGACCGCCTGGGTGAGGACGATGGCTGGACCGCGTGGGTGAGGACAATGCCTGGACCGCGTGGGTGAGGACAATGGCTGGACCGAGTGGGTGAGGACAATGGCTGGACCGCGTGGGTGAGGACAATGGTTGGAATGCGTGGGTGAGGACAATGGCTAGACTGCGCGGGTGAGGACAATGGTTGGACGGCGCGGGTGAGGAAAATGGCTGGACTGCGCAGGTGAGGACAAAGACTGGACCGCGTCGGTGAGGACAATTGCTCGACTTCGTGGGTGAGGACAATGGCTTGACCGCGTGGGTGAGGAAAATGGCTAGACCGCGTGGGTGAGGACGATGGCTGGACCGCGTGGGTGAGGACAATGGTTGGAATGCGTAGGTGAGGACAATGGCTGGACCGCGTGGGTCAGGACAATGGCTGGACCACGCGGGTGAGGATAATGGCTGGACCGCGTGGGTAAGGACAATGGCTGGACCGCGTGGGTGAGGACAATGGCTAGACCGCGTGGGTGAGGATGATGGTTGGACCTTGTGGGTGAGGACCATGGCTGGACCGCGTGGGGGAGGACAATGGCTGGACCGCGTGGGTCAGGACAATGGCTGGACCGCGTGGGTCAGGACAATGGCTGGACCGCGTGGGTCAGGACAATGGCTGGACCGCGTGGGTCAGGACAATGGCTGGACCGCGTGGGTCAGGACAATGGCTGGACCGCGTGGGTCAGGACAATGGCTGGACCGCGTGGGTCAGGACAATGGCTGGACCGCGTGGGTCAGGACAATGGCTGGACCGCGTGGGTCAGGACAATGGCTGGACCGCGTGGGTCAGGACAATGGCTGGACCGCGTGGGTCAGGACAATGGCTGGACCGCGTGGGTCAGGACAATGGCTGGACCGCGTGGGTCAGGACAATGGCTGGACCGCGTGGGTCAGGACAATGGCTGGACCGCGTGGGTCAGGACAATGGCTGGACCGCGTGGGTCAGGACAATGGCTGGACCGCGTGGGTCAGGACAATGGCTGGACCGCGTGGGTCAGGACAATGGCTGGACCGCGTGGGTCAGGACAATGGCTGGACCGCGTGGGTCAGGACAATGGCTGGACCGCGTGGGTCAGGACAATGGCTGGACCGCGTGGGTCAGGACAATGGCTGGACCGCGTGGGTCAGGACAATGGCTGGACCGCGTGGGTCAGGACAATGGCTGGACCGCGTGGGTCAGGACAATGGCTGGACCGCGTGGGTCAGGACAATGGCTGGACCGCGTGGGTCAGGACAATGGCTGGACCGCGTGGGTCAGGACAATGGCTGGACCGCGTGGGTCAGGACAATGGCTGGACCGCGTGGGTCAGGACAATGGCTGGACCGCGTGGGTCAGGACAATGGCTGGACCGCGTGGGTCAGGACAATGGCTGGACCGCGTGGGTCAGGACAATGGCTGGACCACGCGGGTGAGGAGAATGGCTGGACCGCGTGGGTAAGGATAATGGCTGGACGGCGTGGGTGAGGACAATGGCTGGACCACATGGGTGAAGACAATGGCTGCACCCCTTTGGTGAGGGGAATGGCTGGACCGCGTGGGTGACGATAATGGCTGGACCGCGTGGGTGAGGACAAAGGCTGGACCGCACTGGTGAGGACAATGGCTGGACCGTGCGGGTGAGGACAATGGCTGGACCGCGCGGATGAGGACAATGGCTGGACCGCGCGGGTGAGGACAATGGCTGGACCGCGCGGATGAGGACAACAGCTGGACCGCGTGGGTGAGGACAATGGCTGGACCGTGTGGATGAGGACAATGGCTGGACTGCGTGAGTGAGGAAAATGGCTGGACCGCATGGGTGAGGACAATGGCTTGACCGCGTGGGTGAGGACAATGGCTGGACGGTGGGTGAGGACAATGGCTCGATTGCGTGGTTGAGGACAATGGCTCGACCACATGGGTGAGGACAGTGGCTGCACCGCGTGGGTGGGGACAATGGCTGGACCGCGTGGGTGAGGACAATGGCTGGACCGCGTGGGTGAGGACAATGGCTGGACCGCGCGGGTGAGGACAATGGCTGGACCGCGCGGGTGAGGACAATGGCTGGACCGAGTGGGTGAATCCCATGGCTCGACCGCGTGGGTGAGGACAATGGCTGGACCGCGTGGGGGACGACAATGGCTGGACCGCGTGGGTGAGGACAATGGTTGGACCGCGAGGGTGAGGACTATGGCTGGACCGCGCGGGTGAGGACAATGGCTGGACCGAGTGGGTGAATCCCATGGCTCGACCGCGTGGGTGAGGACAATGGCTGGACCGCGTGGGGGACGACAATGGCTGGACCGCGTGGGTGAGGACAATGGTTGGACCGCGAGGGTGAGGACTATGGCTGGACCGCGCGGGTGAGGACAATGGCTGGACCGAGTGGGTGAATCCCATGGCTCGACCGCGTGGGTGAGGACAATGGCTGGACCGCGTGGGGGACGACAATGGCTGGACCGCGTGGGTGAGGACAATGGTTGGACCGCGAGGGTGAGGACTATGGCTGGACCGCGCGGGTGAGGACAATGGCTGGACCGAGTGGGTGAATCCCATGGCTCGACCGCGTGGGTGAGGACAATGGCTGGACCGCGTGGGGGACGACAATGGCTGGACCGCGTGGGTGAGGACAATGGTTGGACCGCGAGGGTGAGGACTATGGCTGGACCGCGCGGGTGAGGACAATGGCTGGACCGAGTGGGTGAATCCCATGGCTCGACCGCGTGGGTGAGGACAATGGCTGGACCGCGTGGGGGACGACAATGGCTGGACCGCGTGGGTGAGGACAATGGTTGGACCGCGAGGGTGAGGACTATGGCTGGACCGCGCGGGTGAGGACAATGGCTGGACCGAGTGGGTGAATCCCATGGCTCGACCGCGTGGGTGAGGACAATGGCTGGACCGCGTGGGGGACGACAATGGCTGGACCGCGTGGGTGAGGACAATGGTTGGACCGCGAGGGTGAGGACTATGGCTGGACCGCGCGGGTGAGGACAATGGCTGGACCGAGTGGGTGAATCCCATGGCTCGACCGCGTGGGTGAGGACAATGGCTGGACCGCGTGGGGGACGACAATGGCTGGACCGCGTGGGTGAGGACAATGGTTGGACCGCGAGGGTGAGGACTATGGCTGGACCGCGCGGGTGAGGACAATGGCTGGACCGAGTGGGTGAATCCCATGGCTCGACCGCGTGGGTGAGGACAATGGCTGGACCGCGTGGGGGACGACAATGGCTGGACCGCGTGGGTGAGGACAATGGTTGGACCGCGAGGGTGAGGACTATGGCTGGACCGCGCGGGTGAGGACAATGGCTGGACCGAGTGGGTGAATCCCATGGCTCGACCGCGTGGGTGAGGACAATGGCTGGACCGCGTGGGGGACGACAATGGCTGGACCGCGTGGGTGAGGACAATGGTTGGACCGCGAGGGTGAGGACTATGGCTGGACCGCGCGGGTGAGGACAATGGCTGGACCGAGTGGGTGAATCCCATGGCTCGACCGCGTGGGTGAGGACAATGGCTGGACCGCGTGGGGGACGACAATGGCTGGACCGCGTGGGTGAGGACAATGGTTGGACCGCGAGGGTGAGGACTATGGCTGGACCGCGCGGGTGAGGACAATGGCTGGACCGAGTGGGTGAATCCCATGGCTCGACCGCGTGGGTGAGGACAATGGCTGGACCGCGTGGGGGACGACAATGGCTGGACCGCGTGGGTGAGGACAATGGTTGGACCGCGAGGGTGAGGACTATGGCTGGACCGCGCGGGTGAGGACAATGGCTGGACCGAGTGGGTGAATCCCATGGCTCGACCGCGTGGGTGAGGACAATGGCTGGACCGCGTGGGGGACGACAATGGCTGGACCGCGTGGGTGAGGACAATGGTTGGACCGCGAGGGTGAGGACTATGGCTGGACCGCGCGGGTGAGGACAATGGCTGGACCGAGTGGGTGAATCCCATGGCTCGACCGCGTGGGTGAGGACAATGGCTGGACCGCGTGGGGGACGACAATGGCTGGACCGCGTGGGTGAGGACAATGGTTGGACCGCGAGGGTGAGGACTATGGCTGGACCGCGCGGGTGAGGACAATGGCTGGACCGAGTGGGTGAATCCCATGGCTCGACCGCGTGGGTGAGGACAATGGCTGGACCGCGTGGGGGACGACAATGGCTGGACCGCGTGGGTGAGGACAATGGTTGGACCGCGAGGGTGAGGACTATGGCTGGACCGCGCGGGTGAGGACAATGGCTGGACCGAGTGGGTGAATCCCATGGCTCGACCGCGTGGGTGAGGACAATGGCTGGACCGCGTGGGGGACGACAATGGCTGGACCGCGTGGGTGAGGACAATGGTTGGACCGCGAGGGTGAGGACTATGGCTGGACCGCGCGGGTGAGGACAATGGCTGGACCGAGTGGGTGAATCCCATGGCTCGACCGCGTGGGTGAGGACAATGGCTGGACCGCGTGGGGGACGACAATGGCTGGACCGCGTGGGTGAGGACAATGGTTGGACCGCGAGGGTGAGGACTATGGCTGGACCGCGCGGGTGAGGACAATGGCTGGACCGAGTGGGTGAATCCCATGGCTCGACCGCGTGGGTGAGGACAATGGCTGGACCGCGTGGGGGACGACAATGGCTGGACCGCGTGGGTGAGGACAATGGTTGGACCGCGAGGGTGAGGACTATGGCTGGACCGCGCGGGTGAGGACAATGGCTGGACCGAGTGGGTGAATCCCATGGCTCGACCGCGTGGGTGAGGACAATGGCTGGACCGCGTGGGGGACGACAATGGCTGGACCGCGTGGGTGAGGACAATGGTTGGACCGCATGGGTGAGGACAACGGCTGGACCGCGTGGGTGAGGACAAAGGCTGGACCGCGTGGGTGAGGGCAATGGCTGGACCGCGTGGGTGAGGACAATGGCTGGACCGCGTGGGTGAGAACAACGGCTGGACCGCGTGGGTGAGGACAATGCCTGGACCGGGCGGGTGAGGACAATGGCTGGATCGCGTGGGTGAAGACAATGGCTGGACCGCGTGGGTGAGGACAATGGCTGGACCGCGTGGGTGAGGACAATGGCTGCACCGCGTGGATAAGGACAAAGGCTGGACCGCGTGGGTGAGGACAATGGCTAGACCGCGTGGGTGAGGACGATGGTTGGTCCGCGTGGGTGAGGACGAAGGCTGGACTGCGTGGGTGAGGACAATGGCTGGACTGAGTGTGTGAGGACAATGGCTGAACCGCGTGGGTGAGGACAATGGTTGGAACGCGCGGGTGACGACAATGGCTGGACCGCGTAGGTGAGGACAATGGCTGGACCGCGTCGGTAAGGACAATTGCTGGACAGCGTGGGTAAGGACAATGGCTAGACCGCGTGGGTGAGGGCAATGGCTGGGCCGCGTGGGTGAGGACAATGGCTGCACCGCGTGGGTAAGGACAAAGGCTAGACCGCGTGGGTGAGGACAATGGTTGGAACGCGCGGGTGACGACAATGGCTGGACCGCGTAGGTGAGGACAATGGCTGGACCGCGTCGGTAAGGACAATTGCTGGACAGCGTGGGTAAGGACAATGGCTAGACCGCGTGGGTGAGGGCAATGGCTGGGCCGCGTGGGTGAGGACAATGGCTGCACCGCGTGGGTAAGGACAAAGGCTAGACCGCGTGGGTGAGGACAATGGTTGGAACGCGCGGGTGACGACAATGGCTGGACCGCGTAGGTGAGGACAATGGCTGGACCGCGTCGGTAAGGACAATTGCTGGACAGCGTGGGTAAGGACAATGGCTAGACCGCGTGGGTGAGGGCAATGGCTGGGCCGCGTGGGTGAGGACAATGGCTGCACCGCGTGGGTAAGGACAAAGGCTAGACCGCGTGGGTGAGGACAATGGTTGGAACGCGCGGGTGACGACAATGGCTGGACCGCGTAGGTGAGGACAATGGCTGGACCGCGTCGGTAAGGACAATTGCTGGACAGCGTGGGTAAGGACAATGGCTAGACCGCGTGGGTGAGGGCAATGGCTGGGCCGCGTGGGTGAGGACAATGGCTGCACCGCGTGGGTAAGGACAAAGGCTAGACCGCGTGGGTGAGGACAATGGTTGGAACGCGCGGGTGACGACAATGGCTGGACCGCGTAGGTGAGGACAATGGCTGGACCGCGTCGGTAAGGACAATTGCTGGACAGCGTGGGTAAGGACAATGGCTAGACCGCGTGGGTGAGGGCAATGGCTGGGCCGCGTGGGTGAGGACAATGGCTGCACCGCGTGGGTAAGGACAAAGGCTAGACCGCGTGGGTGAGGACAATGGTTGGAACGCGCGGGTGACGACAATGGCTGGACCGCGTAGGTGAGGACAATGGCTGGACCGCGTCGGTAAGGACAATTGCTGGACAGCGTGGGTAAGGACAATGGCTAGACCGCGTGGGTGAGGGCAATGGCTGGGCCGCGTGGGTGAGGACAATGGCTGCACCGCGTGGGTAAGGACAAAGGCTAGACCGCGTGGGTGAGGACAATGGTTGGAACGCGCGGGTGACGACAATGGCTGGACCGCGTAGGTGAGGACAATGGCTGGACCGCGTCGGTAAGGACAATTGCTGGACAGCGTGGGTAAGGACAATGGCTAGACCGCGTGGGTGAGGGCAATGGCTGGGCCGCGTGGGTGAGGACAATGGCTGCACCGCGTGGGTAAGGACAAAGGCTAGACCGCGTGGGTGAGGACAATGGTTGGAACGCGCGGGTGACGACAATGGCTGGACCGCGTAGGTGAGGACAATGGCTGGACCGCGTCGGTAAGGACAATTGCTGGACAGCGTGGGTAAGGACAATGGCTAGACCGCGTGGGTGAGGGCAATGGCTGGGCCGCGTGGGTGAGGACAATGGCTGCACCGCGTGGGTAAGGACAAAGGCTAGACCGCGTGGGTGAGGACAATGGTTGGAACGCGCGGGTGACGACAATGGCTGGACCGCGTAGGTGAGGACAATGGCTGGACCGCGTCGGTAAGGACAATTGCTGGACAGCGTGGGTAAGGACAATGGCTAGACCGCGTGGGTGAGGGCAATGGCTGGGCCGCGTGGGTGAGGACAATGGCTGCACCGCGTGGGTAAGGACAAAGGCTGGACCGCGTGGGTGAGGACAATGGCTAGACCGCGTGGGTGAGGACGATGGTTGGTCCGCGTGGGTGAGGACGATGGCTGGACTTCGTGTGTGAGGACAATGGCTGGACCGCGTGGGTGAGGACAATGGTTGGAATGATTGGGTGAATTAAATGGCTGGACCACGTGGGTGAGGACAATGGCTGGATCGCGCGGGTGTGGACAATGGCTAGACTGCGCGGGTGAGGACAATGGTTGGACCGCGCGGGTGACGACAATGGCCTGACCGCGCAGGTGAGGACAATGGCTGGACCGCGTCGGTAAGGAAAATTGCTGGACAGCGTGGGTAAGGACAATGGCTAGACTGCGTGGGTGAGGACAATGGCTGGACCGCGTGGGTGAGGACAATGGCTGGACTGCGTGGGTGAGGACAATGGCTGGACGGTGGGTGAGGACAATGGCTCGACTGCGTGGTTGAGGACAATGGCTGGACCGCGTGGGTGAGGACAATGGCTGGACCGCGTGGGTGAGGACAATGCCTGGTCCGCATGGGTGAGGACAATGGCTGGACTGCGTGGATGAGGACAATGGCTGGACCGCGTGGGTGAGGACAATGGCTGGACCACGTGGGTGAGGACAATGGCTGGACCGCGTGGGTGAGGACAATGGCTGGACCGCGTGGGTGAGGACAATGGCTGGACCGCGTGGGTGAGGACAATGGCTGGACTGCGTGGGTGAGGACAATGGCTGGACTGCGTGGGTGAGGACAATGGCTGGACCGCGTGGGTGAGGACAATGGCTGGACCGCGTGGGTGAGGACAATGGCTGGACCGCGTGGGTGAGGACAATGGCTGGACTGCGTGGGTGAGGACAATGGCTGGACTGCGTGGGTGAGGACAATGGCTGGACCGCGTGGGTGAGGACAATGGCTGGACCGCGTGGGTGAGGACAATGGCTGGACCGCGTGGGTGAGGACAATGGCTGATCCGCGTGGATGAGAACAATGGCTGGACCGCGTGGGTGAGGACAATGGTTGGACCGCGTGGGTGAGGAAAATGGCTGGACCCCGTGGGTGAGGACAATGGCTGGACCGCGCGGGTGAGGACAATGGATAGACTGCGCAGGTGAGGACAATGGTTGGACCGCACAGGTGAGGACAATGGCTGGACCGCGCAGGTGAGGACAATAGCTGGACTGCGCGGGTGAGGACAATGGCTGGACTGCGTGGGTGAGGACAATGGCTGGACCGCGTGGGTGAGGACAATGGCTGGACCGCGTGGGTGAGGACAGTGGCTGGACCGCGTGGGTGAGGACAATGGCTGGACCGCGTGGGTGAGGACAATGGCTGGACCGCGTGGGTGAGGACAATGGCTGGACCGCGTGGGTGAGGACAATGGCTGGACCGCGTGGGTGAGGATAATGGCTGGACCGCGTGGGTGAGGACAATGGCTGGACCGCGTGGGTGAGGACAATGGCTGGACCGCGTGGGTGAGGACAATGGCTGGACCGCGTGGGTGAGGACAATGGCTGGACCGCGTGGGTGAGAACAATGGCTGGACCGCGTGGGTGAGGACAATGGCTGGACCGCGTGGGTGAGGACAATGGCTGGACCGCGTGGGTGAGGACCATGGCTGGACCGCGTGGGTGAGGACAATGGCTGGACCGCGTGGGTGAAGACAATGGCTGGAGCGCGTGGGTGAGGACAATGGTTGGACCGCGTGGGTGAGGACAATGGCTGGACCGCATAGGTGAGGACAATAGTTGGACTGCGTGGGTGAGGAAAATGGCTAGACCACGTGGGTGAGGACGATGGCAGGACCGCGTGGGTGAGTACGATGGCTGGACCGCGTGGGTGAGGACAATTACTGGACCGAGTGGGTAAGGACAATGGCTTGACCACGTGGGTGGGGACAATGGCTGGACCGCGTGGTTAAGAACAATGGCTGGACCGCGTGGGTGAGGAAAATAGCTGGACAGTGTGGGTGAGGATAATGGCTGGACCGCGTGGGTGAGGACAATGGCTGGACCGCCTGGGTGAGGACAATGGCTGGACCACTCGGGTGAGGACAATGGCTGGACCGCGTGGGTGAGGACAATGGCTGGACCGCCTGGGTGAGGACAATGGCTGGACCACTCGGGTGAGGACAATGGCTGGACCGCGTGGGTGAGAACAATGGCTGGACCGCGTGGGTGAGGACAATGGCTGGACCGCGTGGGTGAGGACAATGGTTGGACCGCATGGGTGAGGAAAATGGCTGGACCGTGTGGGTGAGGACAATGGCTGGACGGTGGGTGAGGACAATGGCTCGACTGCGTGGTTGAGGACAATGGCTGGACCACGTGGGAGAGGACATTGGCTGGACCACATGGGTGAGGAAAGTGGCTGCAACGCGTGGGTGAGGACAATGGCTGGTCCGCGTGGGTGAGGATAATCGCTGGACCGCGTGGGTGAGGACAATGGCTGGACCGTGTGGGTGACGATAATGGCTGGACCGCGTGGGTGAGGACAATGGCTGGACCGCTCGAGTGAGGACAATGGCTGGACCGTGTGGGTGAGGACAATGGCTAGACCGCGTGGGTGAGGACAATGGCTAGACCGCGTGGGTGAGGACAATGGCTAGACCGCGTGGGTGAGGACAATGGCTAGACCGCGTGGGTGAGGACAATGGCTAGACCGCGTGGGTGAGGACAATGGCTAGACCGCGTGGGTGAGGACAATGGCTAGACCGCGTGGGTGAGGACAATGGCTAGACCGCGTGGGTGAGGACAATGGCTAGACCGCGTGGGTGAGGACAATGGCTAGACCGCGTGGGTGAGGACAATGGCTAGACCGCGTGGGTGAGGACAATGGCTAGACCGCGTGGGTGAGGACAATGGCTAGACCGCGTGGGTGAGGACAATGGCTAGACCGCGTGGGTGAGGACAATGGCTAGACCGCGTGGGTGAGGACAATGGCTAGACCGCGTGGGTGAGGACAATGGCTAGACCGCGTGGGTGAGGACAATGGCTAGACCGCGTGGGTGAGGACAATGGCTAGACCGCGTGGGTGAGGACAATGGCTAGACCGCGTGGGTGAGGACAATGGCTAGACCGCGTGGGTGAGGACAATGGCTAGACCGCGTGGGTGAGGACAATGGCTAGACCGCGTGGGTGAGGACAATGGCTAGACCGCGTGGGTGAGGACAATGGCTAGACCGCGTGGGTGAGGACAATGGCTAGACCGCGTGGGTGAGGACAATGGCTAGACCGCGTGGGTGAGGACAATGGCTAGACCGCGTGGGTGAGGACAATGGCTAGACCGCGTGGGTGAGGACAATGGCTAGACCGCGTGGGTGAGGACAATGGCTAGACCGCGTGGGTGAGGACAATGGCTAGACCGCGTGGGTGAGGACAATGGCTAGACCGCGTGGGTGAGGACAATGGCTAGACCGCGTGGGTGAGGACAATGGCTAGACCGCGTGGGTGAGGACAATGGCTAGACCGCGTGGGTGAGGACAATGGCTAGACCGCGTGGGTGAGGACAATGGCTAGACCGCGTGGGTGAGGACAATGGCTAGACCGCGTGGGTGAGGACAATGGCTAGACCGCGTGGGTGAGGACAATGGCTAGACCGCGTGGGTGAGGACAATGGCTAGACCGCGTGGGTGAGGACAATGGCTAGACCGCGTGGGTGAGGACAATGGCTAGACCGCGTGGGTGAGGACAATGGCTAGACCGCGTGGGTGAGGACAATGGCTAGACCGCGTGGGTGAGGACAATGGCTAGACCGCGTGGGTGAGGACAATGGCTAGACCGCGTGGGTGAGGACAATGGCTAGACCGCGTGGGTGAGGACAATGGCTAGACCGCGTGGGTGAGGACAATGGCTAGACCGCGTGGGTGAGGACAATGGCTAGACCGCGTGGGTGAGGACAATGGCTAGACCGCGTGGGTGAGGACAATGGCTAGACCGCGTGGGTGAGGACAATGGCTAGACCGCGTGGGTGAGGACAATGGCTAGACCGCGTGGGTGAGGACAATGGCTAGACCGCGTGGGTGAGGACAATGGCTAGACCGCGTGGGTGAGGACAATGGCTAGACCGCGTGGGTGAGGACAATGGCTAGACCGCGTGGGTGAGGACAATGGCTAGACCGCGTGGGTGAGGACAATGGCTAGACCGCGTGGGTGAGGACAATGGCTAGACCGCGTGGGTGAGGACAATGGCTAGACCGCGTGGGTGAGGACAATGGCTAGACCGCGTGGGTGAGGACAATGGCTAGACCGCGTGGGTGAGGACAATGGCTAGACCGCGTGGGTGAGGACAATGGCTAGACCGCGTGGGTGAGGACAATGGCTAGACCGCGTGGGTGAGGACAATGGCTAGACCGCGTGGGTGAGGACAATGGCTAGACCGCGTGGGTGAGGACAATGGCTAGACCGCGTGGGTGAGGACAATGGCTAGACCGCGTGGGTGAGGACAATGGCTAGACCGCGTGGGTGAGGACAATGGCTAGACCGCGTGGGTGAGGACAATGGCTAGACCGCGTGGGTGAGGACAATGGCTAGACCGCGTGGGTGAGGACAATGGCTAGACCGCGTGGGTGAGGACAATGGCTAGACCGCGTGGGTGAGGACAATTGCTGGACCGAGTGGGTGAGGACAATGGCTTGACCGCGTGGGTGAGGACAATGGCTGGACCGCGTGGGAAAGAACAATGGCTGGACCGCGTGGGTGAGGACAATAGCTGGACCGTGTGGGTGAGGATAATGGTCGGACCGCGTGGGTGAGGAAAATGGCTGCATCGCGTGGGTGAGGACAATGGCTGGACCGCCTAGGTGAGGACAATGGTTGGACCGCTCGGGTGAGGACAATGGCTGGACCTCGTGGATGAGACCAATGGCTGGACCGCGTGGGTGAGGACAATGGCTGGACCGCGTTGGTCAGGACAGTGGCTGGACCGCGTGGGTGAGGACAATGGCTGGACCGCACGGGTGAGGACAATGGCTGGACCGCGTGGATGAGAACAAT
>SZWC01028231.1:0-28508 GCA_023375785.1 Penium margaritaceum
CTTACACACACTTACACACACTTACACACACTCACACGCACTTACATGTACTTACACATACTTACACGTACTTACATGCACTTACACGCACTTACACGCACTTAAATGTACTTACACACACTCACACAAACTCACACGCACTCTCACGTACTTATACGTACTTACACACGCTTACACGCACTTACACGAACTTACACGAACTTACACGCACTTACACGTACTTACACACATGTAAACGCTCTTACATGCACTTACACACACTTACACGAGCGTACACGCACTTACACGTACTTACACAAACTTACACACACTTGTTTGGACTTACACATACTTACACGCACTGACACATACCTACACACACATGCACGCACTTACACGTACATACATACACTTACACGCACTTTCACGCACTTACACATACTGGCACGAACTCACACGAACTTACACACACTTATACGCACTTACACACACTTACACGTACTTACATACACTGACACGTTCTTACACGCACTTACACGTACTTATACGTACTTACACATACTTACACGTACTGACAAGCACTTACACGCACTTACACGTACTTATACGTACTTACACATACTTACACGTACTGACAAGCACTTACACGCACTTACACGTACTTATACGTACTTACACATACTTACACGTACTGACAAGCACTTACACGCACTTACACGTACTTATACGTACTTACACATACTTACACGTACTGACAAGCACTTACACGCACTTACACGTACTTATACGTACTTACACATACTTACACGTACTGACAAGCACTTACACGCACTTACACGTACTTATACGTACTTACACATACTTACACGTACTGACAAGCACTTACACGCACTTACACGTACTTATACGTACTTACACATACTTACACGTACTGACAAGCACTTACACGCACTTACACGTACTTATACGTACTTACACATACTTACACGTACTGACAAGCACTTACACGCACTTACACGTACTTATACGTACTTACACATACTTACACGTACTGACAAGCACTTACACGCACTTACACGTACTTATACGTACTTACACATACTTACACGTACTGACAAGCACTTACACGCACTTACACGTACTTATACGTACTTACACATACTTACACGTACTGACAAGCACTTACACGCACTTACACGTACTTATACGTACTTACACATACTTACACGTACTGACAAGCACTTACACGCACTTACACGTACTTATACGTACTTACACATACTTACACGTACTGACAAGCACTTACACGCACTTACACGTACTTATACGTACTTACACATACTTACACGTACTGACAAGCACTTACACGCACTTACACGTACTTATACGTACTTACACATACTTACACGTACTGACAAGCACTTACACGCACTTACACGTACTTATACGTACTTACACATACTTACACGTACTGACAAGCACTTACACGCACTTACACGTACTTATACGTACTTACACATACTTACACGTACTGACAAGCACTTACACGCACTTACACGTACTTATACGTACTTACACATACTTACACGTACTGACAAGCACTTACACGCACTTACACGTACTTATACGTACTTACACATACTTACACGTACTGACAAGCACTTACACGCACTTACACGTACTTATACGTACTTACACATACTTACACGTACTGACAAGCACTTACACGCACTTACACGTACTTATACGTACTTACACATACTTACACGTACTGACAAGCACTTACACGCACTTACACGTACTTATACGTACTTACACATACTTACACGTACTGACAAGCACTTACACGCACTTACACGTACTTATACGTACTTACACATACTTACACGTACTGACAAGCACTTACACGCACTTACACGTACTTATACGTACTTACACATACTTACACGTACTGACAAGCACTTACACGCACTTACACGTACTTATACGTACTTACACATACTTACACGTACTGACAAGCACTTACACGCACTTACACGTACTTATACGTACTTACACATACTTACACGTACTGACAAGCACTTACACGCACTTACACGTACTTATACGTACTTACACATACTTACACGTACTGACAAGCACTTACACGCACTTACACGTACTTATACGTACTTACACATACTTACACGTACTGACAAGCACTTACACGCACTTACACGTACTTATACGTACTTACACATACTTACACGTACTGACAAGCACTTACACGCACTTACACGTACTTATACGTACTTACACATACTTACACGTACTGACAAGCACTTACACGCACTTACACGTACTTATACGTACTTACACATACTTACACGTACTGACAAGCACTTACACGCACTTACACGTACTTATACGTACTTACACATACTTACACGTACTGACAAGCACTTACACGCACTTACACGTACTTATACGTACTTACACATACTTACACGTACTGACAAGCACTTACACGCACTTACACGTACTTATACGTACTTACACATACTTACACGTACTGACAAGCACTTACACGCACTTACACGTACTTATACGTACTTACACATACTTACACGTACTGACAAGCACTTACACGCACTTACACGTACTTATACGTACTTACACACACTTACACACACTTGCACGCACTTACACCTACTTACACGCACTAACACAAACTCACACACACTTACACGTACTTACACCAGCTCACACGCACTTACACGAACTTACACAAACTTACACAAACGTACACGCATTTACACGCACTTACACACACTTACACGCACTTATACGTACTTACACACACTTACACGCACTTATATAAATGTACACATGCTTACACACACTTACATGCACTCACACGCACTGAAACCAACTTACACACACTTACACACACTTACACGCACTTACACGTACTTACACGCACTTACACGAACTTACACATACAGACACAAACTCAAACACATTTACACGCACTTGTACAAACGTACATACATTTACACACACTTACACAAACTTACACAAACTTACACGCACTTACACACATGTACACGTACTTACACAAAATTACACGTACTTACACGCATTTACACGCACTTACACGTACTTACACATACTTACACAAACTTACACCCACTGGCACACACTCGTACGCACTTACAAGCACTTACATGTCCTTACGCATACTTCCACGCACTTGCACATACGTATACAAACTTACACGCACTTACACGAACTTACACATACTTACACACACTGACACGCACTTACACGTACTTATACATACTTATACTTGCTCACACTCACTTACACGTACTTACACGCACTAACACGCACTTACATGCACTTACATGCACTGACACAAACTCACACGCATTTACACGCACTTACAGGAACTTACACACACTTAGATTCACTTACACATACTTACACGCACTTACATGCACTTACACGCACTTATACGTACTTACACGTACTTACACGCACTTACACGCACTTACACGCACTTACACGCACTTACACGCACTTACACGCACTTACACGCACTTACACGCACTTACACGCACTTACACGCACTTACACGCACTTACACGCACTTACACACACTTACACGCACTTACACGCAATTACACGCACTTACACACACTTACACATACTTACACACACTTACACGAACATATACGCCCTTACGCGTACTTACACGTACTTCCACATACTTTCACAAACGTACACGCACTTACACGCACTAACACAAATCTACACGTACTTACACGCACTTACATGCACTTACATGCACTCACACGCACTTACCCGCACTTACACACACTTACATGCACTTACATGCACTTACACACACTTACACGTACTTACACGCACTTACATGCACTTACATGCACTCACACGCACTTACCCGCACTTACACACACTTACATGCACTTACATGCACTTACACACACTGACAAGATCTGACACGCACATACACGCACTTACACAAACTTACACGCACTTGGACAAACTTGCACAGACTTACATGAATTTACACGCATTTACACACACTTACACGTACTTACACGCACTTACACGTACTTACATGCACTTACACGCACTTATACGAACAAACACACACTTACACGCACTCACACGCACTTACACGATCTTACACGCACTTACATGCACATACTCACACTCACACGCACTTACACCCACTTACACGCACTTACATGTAATTACATGCACTGACACGTACGTACACGCACTTATACGCACTTACACATACTCACACAAACTCACACACATTTACATGCACTTGTACAAACATACAGACACTCACACGCACTTACACAAACTTACACAAACTTACACGTACTTACACACCCTTATACGTACTTACACACACTTACACTTACTTGCACACACTTACATGCACTTACACGCAATTTCACGCACTTACACGCACTTACACACACTTTCACGCACTTACACACACTTACACACACTTACACAATCTTACACGTACTGGCACGCACTACCACTCACTTACACATACTTGCATGCACTTACACACACTTATACGCACTTACACATACTTACACGCACTTACACGCACTTACATACACTTACACGCACTTACACGCACTTGCACACACTTACATGCATTTACACGCACTGACACACACGTACACGCACTTACACGCACTTACACGCAGTTACACACACTCACACGCACTCACACGCACTTACACAAACTTACACGCACGTACATGCACATACACGCACTCACATGTACTAACACGTCCTTACACGCACTTACACGTACTTCCACGCACTTACACACACTTACACGCACTTACACGCACTTACATACACTTACACGCACTTACACGCACTTGCACACACTTACATGCATTTACACGCACTGACACACACGTACACGCACTTACACGCACTTACACGCAGTTACACACACTCACACGCACTCACACGCACTTACACAAACTTACACGCACGTACATGCACATACACGCACTCACATGTACTAACACGTCCTTACACGCACTTACACGTACTTCCACGCACTTACACACACTTACACGCACTTACACGCACTTACATACACTTACACGCACTTACACGCACTTGCACACACTTACATGCATTTACACGCACTGACACACACGTACACGCACTTACACGCACTTACACGCAGTTACACACACTCACACGCACTCACACGCACTTACACAAACTTACACGCACGTACATGCACATACACGCACTCACATGTACTAACACGTCCTTACACGCACTTACACGTACTTCCACGCACTTACACACACTTACACGCACTTACACGCACTTACATACACTTACACGCACTTACACGCACTTGCACACACTTACATGCATTTACACGCACTGACACACACGTACACGCACTTACACGCACTTACACGCAGTTACACACACTCACACGCACTCACACGCACTTACACAAACTTACACGCACGTACATGCACATACACGCACTCACATGTACTAACACGTCCTTACACGCACTTACACGTACTTCCACGCACTTACACACACTTACACGCACTTACACGCACTTACATACACTTACACGCACTTACACGCACTTGCACACACTTACATGCATTTACACGCACTGACACACACGTACACGCACTTACACGCACTTACACGCAGTTACACACACTCACACGCACTCACACGCACTTACACAAACTTACACGCACGTACATGCACATACACGCACTCACATGTACTAACACGTCCTTACACGCACTTACACGTACTTCCACGCACTTACACACACTTACACGCACTTACACGCACTTACATACACTTACACGCACTTACACGCACTTGCACACACTTTCACGCACTTACACACACTTACACACACTTACATGCACTTACACATACCTACACGCACTTACACACACTTATATGCACTTACACGTACTTACAAAAATTTACACGCACTTACACGCACTTACACGCACTGACACAAAAGTATACGCACTTACACGCACTTACATGTACTTGCACAAACGTACACAAACTTACACATACTGACACGCACTTACACACATGTACACGCACTTACACATACTTACATGCACGTACACATACTTACACAAATGTACACGCACATACACGCACTTATACAAACGTACACACACTTCCACGCACTTACATGCACTTCTACACACTTAAATGCACTTATACACACTTACTCACACTTGCACGCACTTACACGTAATTGCATGCACTTACATGCACTTACACGCACTTACACGCACTTACACGTACTGACACAAACTCATACAAACTTACACGCACTTACACGCACTTACACACACTTACACGCACTTACACGTACTTACATGCACTTACACGCACATACACGCACTTATACGTACATACAGGTACTTACACGCACTTACACGAACTTATACAAACTTACACACAGTGACACGCACTGGTACGCACTGGCAGGCAATTACACGCCCTTACACGTACTTATACGTACTGACATACACTTCCACGCACTTACACGCACTTACACATACTTACACGCACTTACACGCACTAACACACACTTACACACACTTGTACACACTTAGACACACTTGTACGTACTTACACTCACTTACACGCACTTACACACACTTACACGCTCTAACACGCACTTACACACACTTACACACACTTGTACACACTTAGACACACTTGTACGTACTTACACTCACTTACACGCACTTACACACACTTACACGCTCTAACACGCACTTACACACACTAACACGCACTTACACATACTTACACACACTTAGACACACTTACACGCAATTACACGCACTTACACGTGCTTACACATACTTACACGCACTTACATGCACTTACACGCACTTACACACATTTACACGTACTTACACACACTTACACGCACTTACACACGTTTACACATAGGTACATGCACTTACACGTACTTACACACACTTACACATACTTACACGCACTTACATGCACTTACACGCACTTACACACATTTACACGTACTTACACACACTTACACGCACTTACACACGTTTACACATAGGTACATGCACTTACACGTACTTGTACACACTTACACGAGTTACACGTACTTAGACACACTTACACGAACTTACACACGCTTACACGGACCTACATGCACTTACACGTACTTACACACACTTACACGCACTTACAAGAACTTGCACGCACTTATACGCAATTACACGCACTTACATGCACTTACACACACTTACATGCACTTACACACACTTACACGCACTTACAAGAACTTGCACGCACTTATACGCAATTACACGCACTTACATGCACTTACACACACTTACATGCACTTACACACACTGGCACCGACTTACAGGCACTTACACGCACTTACACGCACTTACACGCAATTACTCACACTTACATGCACAGACATGAACTCACACACACTTACACGCACTTAAACAAACTTTCTCACACTTACATGCACTTACATGAACTTACACGATTTTACACGCACATACACAAACGTACACTTACGTACACAAACTTACACGCACTTCCACACACTTACACCAACGTACACGCACTTACACGCATTTACATAAATTGACACGCACTTACACGTACTTACACGTACTTACATACACTCACACGCACTCACACGCACTTAAACATACTTACACGAACGTATACGCACTTACACGCACTTACACAAACTTACACCCACTTACACGCACTGACACGCACTTACACATACTTACACACACTTACACAAACTTACACGTATGGCACAAACTGGCATGCACTCGCACGCACTTGCATGCGCTTACACGCTCTTACACGCACTTACACGCACTTACACGCACTTACACGCACTTACACGTACTTACACGCACTTACACTCACTTATACGCACTTGCACGAACGTACACGCACTTACACGCACTTACACGCACTTACACGCACTTACATGCACTTACACGCACTTACACGCACTTACACGCACTTACACGTACTTACACGCACTTACACTCACTTATACACAATTGCACAAATGTACATGCACTTACACGCACTAACACGCACTTACACACACTTACATGCACTTACACGTACTTACACGTACTTACACGCACTTACACACACTTACACGTACTTACACGCAATGACATGAACTCAGTTGCACTTACACGCACTTATACGCACTTACACATACTTACAAGCACTTACACGAATGTACACGAACTTACACACACTTACACGCACTTACACACACTTACACGTACTTACACGCAATGACATGAACTCAGTTGCACTTACACGCACTTATACGCACTTACACATACTTACAAGCACTTACACGAATGTACACAAACTTACACACACTTACACGCACTTACATACACGTAAACGCACTTACACGCACTTACACAAACATACACGCACTTTCACGCACTTACACGAACGTACACGCACTTATACGCACTTACACGCACTTACATACACGTAAACGCACTTACACGCACTTACACAAACATACACGCACTTTCACGCACTTACACGAACGTACACGCACTTATACGCATTTACACGCACTTTCACGCACTTACATGTACTTACACGCATTTAAATGCACTTACGCACACTTAAACGCACTTACAGGCACTTAAACACACTTATACGCTTTTACACGCACTTACACGCACTTTCACGCACTTACATGTACTTACACGCATTTAAATGCACTTACGCACACTTAAACGCACTTACAGGCACTTAAACACACTTATACGCTTTTACACGCACTTACACGCACTTAAATGCACTTATACGCTTTTACACGCACTTACATGCACTCAAACGCACTTACACGGACTTACACGCACTTACACACACTTACACATACTTACACGCAATGACATGAACTCAGACGCATTTCCACGCACTTAAACGCACTTACACATACTTACACGCACTTACACGAACTTACACAAACTTACACGCACTTATACGTACTTACATACACGTAAACACACTTCCACGCACTTAAACGCACTTACACATACTTACACGCACTTACACGAACTTACACAAACTTACACGCACTTATACGTACTTACATACACGTAAACACACTTCCACGCACTTTCATGCACTTACAAGAATGTACACACCCTTATACGCATTAACACGCACTTACACCTACTTACATGCACTTACACGCACTTGAATGCACTTACACACACTTAAACGCACTTACACGTACATACACGCACTTAAACGCACGTATACGCTTTTACACGCACTTACACGCACCTACACGTACTTACATGCAGTTACATGCACTTACATGTACTTAAACGCACTTACACGTACTTACACGTACTTACACGCACTTACACGCACTTACACGCACCTACACGTACTTACATGCAGTTACATGCACTTACATGTACTTAAACGCACTTACACGTACTTACACGTACTTACACGCACTTACACGCACTTACACACACTTACACGCACTTATACGCACCTACACGTACTTACACGCACTTACACGTACTTACACGTACTTGCTTGAACTTACACGGACTTATACGCACTTACATGCACTTACACGCTCCTACACGCACTAACACACACTAACACGCACTTACACACTTGTATTCACTAGCACAGACGCACAAGCACTTATATGTACTTACACGAACTCACACACACTTACACGCACTTACACGCACTTACACGCACTTACACGCACTTGCACGCACTTACACACACTTACACGCACTTACACGCACTTACATGTACTTACACGCACTTACAAGCATTGACACGAACTCACATAAACTTACACACACTTAAACGCACTTACATGCACTTACACGTACTTACACGTACTTACACGTACTTACACGTACTTACACGTACTTACACGTACTTACACGTACTTACACGTACTTACACGTACTTACACGTACTTACACGTACTTACACGTACTTACACGTACTTACACGTACTTACACGTACTTACACGTACTTACACGTACTTACACGTACTTACACGTACTTACACGTACTTACACGTACTTACACGTACTTACACGTACTTACACGTACTTACACGTACTTACACGTACTTACACGTACTTACACGTACTTACACGTACTTACACGTACTTACACGTACTTACACGTACTTACACGTACTTACACGTACTTACACGTACTTACACGTACTTACACGTACTTACACGTACTTACACGTACTTACACGTACTTACACGTACTTACACGTACTTACACGTACTTACACGTACTTACACGTACTTACACGTACTTACACGTACTTACACGTACTTACACGTACTTACACGTACTTACACGTACTTACACGTACTTACACGTACTTACACGTACTTACACGTACTTACACGTACTTACACGTACTTACACGTACTTACACGTACTTACACGTACTTACACGTACTTACACGTACTTACACGTACTTACACGTACTTACACGTACTTACACGTACTTACACGTACTTACACGTACTTACACGTACTTACACGTACTTACACGTACTTACACGCACTTACACACACTTACACGCACTTACACGCACTTACACGCACTTACACGCACTTGCACGCACTTACACACACTTACACGCACTTACACGCACTTACATGTACTTACACGCACTTACAAGCATTGACACGAACTCACATAAACTTACACACACTTAAACGCACTTACATTCACTTACACGTAATTACACGTACTTACACGTACTTACATGCACTTACACGTACGTACATGCACTTACACATACTTACACGCACTGACACGCACTTACATGCACGTACACACACTTACACGCACTTACACGAACTTACACACGCTGGCACGCACTGGCATGTACTTGCACACACTTGAACACACTTACACGCACTTACACGCACTTACACTTACTTACACACACTTACACGCACTTACAAGTACGTACAAGCACTTACACTCACTTACACGCACTTACACGCACTTACACTTACTTACACACACTTACACGCACTTACAAGTACGTACAAGCACTTACACTCACTTACACGCACTTGCACGAACTTACATGCACTTAATCGCACTTGTACGCACTTACTCGCTCTTACATGCACTAACACACACTCACACATACTTACACAACCTTACACAATCTTACACACACTTACACGCACTTACACGCACTTATACGCACTTACTCGCTCTTACATGCACTAACACACACTCACACATACTTACACAACCTTACACAATCTTACACACACTTACACGCACTTACACGCACGTACACGCACTTACACGCACTTACACGCGCTGACATGAACTCAGACGCACTTACACGCACCTATACGCACTCACACATTCTAACAGGCACTTAAACAAACTTACACAAACTTACACGCACTTACACGCACTTACATACGCGTACACGCACGTATAGGCACTTACATGCACTTACACGCACTTACAGGAACATAAACGCACTTTCACGCACTTATACAAACTTACACGCACTTATAGGCACTTATACGCACTTACATGCACTTACATGCACTTACACACACTTAAACGCACTTACACACACGTACAGGCACTTACATACACTTACACGCACTTATAGGCACTTATACGCACTTACATGCACTTACATGCACTTACACACACTTAAACGCACTTACACACACGTACAGGCACTTACATACACTTACACGCACTTCAACATACTTATACACTTTTCCACGCACTTACACGCACCTACGTGCACTTACATGCACTTACACACACTTACACGTACTTACACGCACTTACACATACTTTCACGTCCTTACACGCACTTGCGAGTATTTACGCACTTTTCTACGCAATTACACACACTTACACAAGCTTACACACACTAGCACGCACTGGCACATACTCGAACGCACTTGCACACACTTACACATACTTACACATACTTACACACACTTACATGCACTTACATGCACTTATACGCACTTACACGCACTTACACGCACTTACACGTACTTACACACACTTACATGCACTTGCATGAACTTACACGCACTCATACACACTTACACACACTTACACGCACTAACACGCACTTACACATACTTACATTCACATACACAAACTTACACGCACTTACACACACTTACACGTGCTTACACGCACTTACACACACTTCCATGCACTTACACAAACTTATACGTACTGACATGCACTGACACACACTTACACGCACTTACACGCACTTACACGTACTGACACGCACTTACACGCACTAACACGCACTTACACATACTCACACACACTTACACGTACTTACACATACTGACACGCACTTACACGCACTAACACGCACTTACACATACTCACACACACTTACACGTACTTACACATACTGACACGCACTTACACGCACTAACACGCACTTACACATACTCACACACACTTACACGTACTTACACATACTGACACGCACTTACACGCACTAACACGCACTTACACATACTCACACACACTTACACGTACTTACACATACTGACACGCACTTACACGCACTAACACGCACTTACACATACTCACACACACTTACACGTACTTACACATACTGACACGCACTTACACGCACTAACACGCACTTACACATACTCACACACACTTACACGTACTTACACATACTGACACGCACTTACACGCACTAACACGCACTTACACATACTCACACACACTTACACGTACTTACACATACTGACACGCACTTACACGCACTAACACGCACTTACACATACTCACACACACTTACACGTACTTACACATACTGACACGCACTTACACGCACTAACACGCACTTACACATACTCACACACACTTACACGTACTTACACATACTGACACGCACTTACACGCACTAACACGCACTTACACATACTCACACACACTTACACGTACTTACACATACTGACACGCACTTACACGCACTAACACGCACTTACACATACTCACACACACTTACACGTACTTACACATACTGACACGCACTTACACGCACTAACACGCACTTACACATACTCACACACACTTACACGTACTTACACATACTGACACGCACTTACACGCACTAACACGCACTTACACATACTCACACACACTTACACGTACTTACACATACTGACACGCACTTACACGCACTAACACGCACTTACACATACTCACACACACTTACACGTACTTACACATACTGACACGCACTTACACGCACTAACACGCACTTACACATACTCACACACACTTACACGTACTTACACATACTGACACGCACTTACACGCACTAACACGCACTTACACATACTTACATTCACATACACAAACTTACACGCACTTAAACACACTTACACGTACTTACACGCACTTACACACACTCGCATGCACTTACACAAACTTATACGTACTTACATGCACTGACACACACTTACACGCACTTATACGCACTTACACATACTTACATGCACTTACACGCACTTACACACCCTTATACGCTCTTACACGCACTTACACATACTTACACGTACTTACACGCATTTACACACACTTATACACACTAACATGCACTTACACATACTCACACACACTTACACGTACTTACACATACTGACACACACTTACACGCACTAACACGAACTCACACGCACGTACACACACTTACAAGA
Organism: Penium margaritaceum; assembly: GCA_023375785.1. Classification (NCBI taxonomy): domain Eukaryota; kingdom Viridiplantae; phylum Streptophyta; class Zygnematophyceae; order Desmidiales; family Peniaceae; genus Penium; species Penium margaritaceum. The sequence continues at coordinate 13,866 of SZWC01028231.1, forward strand.
ACTGACACGCACGTACACAAACTTTCACAAACTTACACACTCTTACACACACTTACACGCACTTACACGCACTTAGACACACTTACACATACTTACACAAGCTTCGACATACTGGCACGAACTTACACACACTCACACGCACTTACACGATCTTACACGCACTTGCATGCACATACACACACTCACACGCACTTACACGTACTTACACGCACTTACACGTACTTACATGCACTTACACGCACATACACGCACTTATACGTACTTACACATACTCACACAAACTCACACACACTTACACGCACTTATACAAACATACAGACACTCACACGAACTTACACAAACTTACACAAACTTACACGCACTTGCACACCCTTACACGTACTTACACACACTTACACATACTTGCACACACTTACATGCACTTACACGCACTTTCACGCACTTACACGCACTTACACACACTTTCACGCACTTACACGCACTTACATGCACTTACACAAACTTACACGTACTGGCACGCACTAGCACCCACTTACACGTACTTGCATGAGCTTACACACACTTATACGCACTTACACATACTTACACAAACTTACACGCACTTACACAAACTTACACGCACTTACACGCACTGACACGCACTTGCACGTACTTACACAAACCAACACACACTTACAGACACTTTCATAAACTTACATGCACTTACACGCACAGATATGCACTTACACGTACTAACACGCACATATACATACTTACACGCACTTACAGGCACTTACATGCACTTACACGCACTTACTCGCACTTACACATACTTACATACACTTATACGTACTTACATGCACTGACACACACTTACAGACACTTTCATAAACTTACATGCACTTACACGCACTTACTCGCACTTACACATACTTACATACACTTATACGTACTTACATGCACTGACACACACTTACAGACACTTTCATAAACTTACATGCACTTACACGCACTTACTCGCACTTACACATACTTACATACACTTATACGTACTTACATGCACTGACACACACTTACAGACACTTTCATAAACTTACATGCACTTACACGCACTTACTCGCACTTACACATACTTACATACACTTACACACACTTACATGCACTCCCACGTACTTGCACACACTTACACGCACTTACACAAACGTACACACACTTACACGCACTTACTCGCACTTACACACACTTATACGTACTCACACGCACTTACACACACTTACATGCACTTACACGTACTTACACCCACTTTCACACACTTACACGTACTTACACGCACTAACACAAACTCACACGCATTTACACGCACTTACACGCACCTACACACAGTTACACACACTTACTCTAACTTACACACACTTACACGCACTTACACACGTGTACACGTACTTACACATACTTACAGGTACTTGCACGCACTTTCACAAACGTACACGCACTTGCATGCACTAACACAAACGTAAACGCACTTACACGCACTTACATGCACTTACACACACCTACACACACTTACACACACTTAAACACACTTGCACACACTTACATGCACTTACATGCACTTACACAAACTTACACACAGTGGCACGCACTTACATGCACTTACATGCACTTACATGCACTTACATGCACTTGCACGCACTTCTACGCATTTACATGCAATTATATGTATTTACACGCACTTACACGCACTTACACGCCCTTACACGCAATTACATGCACTTACACACACTTAAACGCAATTACACAAATTTACACATACTGGCACGCACTGGCACGCACTTACACGTACTTATGTGCATTTACACATCCTTACACATACTTACACGCACTTACACGCACTTACACACACTTACACGTACTTGCACACACTTACACGCACTTACACGCACTTACAGGCACTTACACGCACTTACACATACTTGCACGCACTTACACGCACTTACATGCACTTACATGTACTTACACACACTTGCGCAAATGTAAACGTACTTACACGCACTTACACGCACTTACACGCTCTTGGATGCACTAATACGCACTTACACATACTTACGTGCACTTACATTGACTTACACACACTTACACGTACTTACACGCGTTTACATGCACTTGCATGCACTTGCACGCACTTATACACATAGACACGCACTTACACATACTTACACACACTTAGAAGCACTTATACGCACTTACATGCACTTATCTGCACTTACACGCACTTACACAAACTTACACGTACTCACACATACTGACACACACTTACACGCACTTACACACACTTACACATACTTACGCGCACTTACACGCACTTACATGCACGAACACGCACTTACACGCAGTTACACGTACTTACACGTACTTACAGGAACTTGCACGCACTTACATGTATGTACACGCACTTACACACACTTACACGCACTTCTACGCACTTACATGAACTTACATGTACTTACACGCACTTACACATACTTACACACACTTACACGCACTTACACGCACTTACACACACTTATACACACTGACACGATCTTTCATGCACTTATACGCATTTACACGCACTTATGCGCACTTACACGAACGTACACGCACTTATGCACACTTACACAAACTTACACATACTTACACGCACTCACACGCACTTACACGCACTCACACACACTCACACGCACTTACACGCACTTACACGTACTTACACACATTTACACGCACTTACACGCACTTACATGCACTGAAACAACTCACACGCACTGACACGCACTTCCATGCACTTAGACACACTTACACACACTTACACAAACTTACACACACTTACACGCACTTACACATACGTACATGCACTTACATGCACTTACACGCACTTACACGCACTTTCACAAATGTACACACACTTACACGTACTTACACGATCTTACACGTACTTACACGCACTTACACATACTTGAATACACTTACACGCACTTACACGCACTTGCACGCACTTACACGTACTTATACGCACTTACACGTACTTACAAGCTATTACACGTACTGACACGAACCCACACAAACGTACACGCACTTACACGCACTTACATACACTTACACGCACTTACACGCACTTTTATGCACTTAGACGCATTTACACACACTTAAATGCACTCACATACACTTACATGCCCTTATACGCACTTACGCGCCCTTACAGGCACTTACAGGCACTTACACAAACGTACGCATACTCGCACGCACTAGTACGCAGTGACACACACTTACAAGCACTTACACACACTTACATGAACTTACACGCACTTACACGCACCTACACGCACTTACACACACTTACACGCACGTATACGTACTTACACACACTTACATGCACTTACACAAACTTACACAAACTTACACGCACTTACACACACTTACACACACGTACACGTACTTACATGCACTTACACGCACGTACGCGCACTTCTACGAACGTACATGCACTTACACACACTTACACAAACTCACACGCACTTCCACGTCTTACACGCACTTCCACGCACTTAAACTCACTTACACATACTTACATGCACTTGCACGCACTTACACGCACTTACATACACTTACACGCACTTACACGCACTTATAGGCACTAACACACACTCACACGAACTTACACGCACTTACACGCACTTATAGGCACTAACACACACTCACACGAACTTACACGCACTTACACGCACTTATAGGCACTAACACACACTCACACGAACTTACACGCACTTACACGCACTTACATGCACTTACACGCACTTACACACACTTACACAAACTCACACGCACTTCCACGTCTTACACGCACTTCCACGCACTTAAACTCACTTACACATACTTACATGCACTTGCACGCACTTACACGCACTTGCACGCACTTACATGCACTTACACGCACTTATAGGCACTAACACAAACTCACACGAACTTACACGCACTTACACGTACTTACACACACTTACACACACTTACACGCACTTACACCCACTTACACACCCTTGCATGCACTTACACGCACATATACGCACTTACACGTACTTACAGGCACTTACATGAACTTAAACGCACTGGCACGCACGGGCACGCACTGGCACGCACTTACACGTACTTACGCATACTTACACACACTTACACGCACATACGCATACTTACACGCATTTCCACACACTTACATGCACTTACACATACTTACACACACTTACACGCACTTACATGCACCTACACGCACTTGCACACACTTACACATACTTGCATGCACTTACACACACTTACATGCACTTCATGAACTTACAGGCACGTACACACACTTTCATGCACTTGCACACACTTACACGCACTTGCATGCACTTGCATAGACTTACACACTCTTATACCTACTTACACGTACTTCCTCGCACTTACATGCACTTACACGCACTTACATGCACTTACACGCACTTACACGCACTTACATGAACTTACACGTACTAACACGCATTGACACGCACTTACACGCACTTACACGTTCTTACATGCACTTACACGCACTTACACGCACTTACACATACTTACACATACTTACACGTACTTACACGCACTTACACGTACTTACACGCACTTACACGTACTTATACGCACTTACACGCGTATAAGTGTGTGCAAGTGCGTGTAAGTGAGTGCAAGTGCGTGTATGTGTGTATAAGTGTGTTTAAGTGCATGGAAGTGCGTGTAAGACGTGGAAGTGCGAGTTAGTGCGTGTAAGCGCATATAAGTGCGTGTACGTTCGTGTAAGTGCGTGTACGTGCGTGTAAGTGCGTGTAAGTACGTATACGTGTGTATAAGTGCGTGTAAGTGCGTGTAAGTTTGTGTAAGTTCGTGTAAGAGTATGTAAGTGTGTGTAAGTACGTATACGTGCGTGTAAGTGTGTGTTAGTGCATGTAAGTGCATGTAAGTGCGTGTAAGTGCATGTAAGTGCGTGTAAGTGCATGTAAGTGCGTGTAAGTGCGTCTAAGTACGTGTAAGTGCGTGTAAGTGTATGTAAGTACGTGTAAGTGCATGTGAGTGCGTGTAAGTACATGTAAGTTTGTGTAAGTATTTGTAAGTGTGTTTAAGTGCGTGTAAGTGTGTGTAGGTGTGTGTAAGTGCAAGTAAATACGTGTAAGTGCATGTACGTTCGTGAAAGTGTGTGTAAGTGCATGTAAGTATGTGTAAGTACGTGTATGTGTGTGTAAGTGCATGTAAGTACGTGTAAGTTTGTGTAAGTGTGTGTAAGTGTGTGTAAGTACATGTAAGTGCGTGTAAGTGCGTGTGAGTTCGTGTCAGTGCGTCTAAGTGCGTGTAAGTACGCGAAAGTGCGTGTAAGTGCGTGTAAGTCCGTGTAAGTGTGTGTATGTGCGTGTGAGTGCATATAAGTGTGTGTAAGTGCGTGTAAGTACATGTAAGTTTGTGTAAGTGTGTGTAAGTGTGTGTACGTTTATGTAAGTGCGTGTAAGTATGTGTAAGTGCATGTAAGCACGTGTAAGTGCATGTAAAAAAGTGTAAGTGCGTATGAGTACGTGTAGTGTGTGTAAGTGCATGTAAGTGTGTGTAAGTACGTGCAAGTACATGTAAGTATGTGTAAGTGCGTGTAAGTGTGTGTAAGTGTGTATCAGTGCGTGTAAGTGCGTGTAAGTTTGTGTGAGTGCGTATAAGTACGTGTAAGTGCGTGTACGTGCGTGTAAGTGTGTGTAAGTATGTGTAAGTGTGTGTAAGGGTGTGTAAGTTACTGTAAGTGCATGTAAGTGCGTGTGAGTTCATGGCAGTACATGTATGTGCGTGTAAGTGCGTTTAACTGAGTGTAAGTGCGTGTAAGTGAGTGTAAGCACGTGTAAGTATGTGTAAGTGGGTGTAAGTGCGTGTAAGTGCGTTTCAGTGCGTGTAAGTACGTGTACGTTTGTGTAAGTGTGTGTAAGTTTGTATAAGTATGTGTAAGTGTGTGTAAGTACGTGTAAGCGCGTGTAAGTGCGTGTAAGTGCATGCCAGTGCGTGCTAGTGTATGTACGTTTGTGAAAGTGCGTGTAAGTGCGTGTAAGTGCGTGTAAGTACGTGTAAGTGCATGTAAGTACGTGTACGTGTGTGTATGTGTGTGTAAGTGCGTGTAAGTGCGTATAGGTGTGTGTAAGTGCGTGTAAGAACGTGTAAGTTTGTGTAAGTTTGTGTTAGTGCATGTAAATGTGTGTAAGTTTGTGTAAGTGCGTGTAAGTGCATGTGAGTTTGTGTCAGTGCGTGTAAGTACGTGTACATACATTTGAGTGTGTGTAAGTGCGTGTAAGTGCGTGCAAATGTGCATAAGTACGTGTGAGAGTGTGTTGTTTTGTATAAGTGCGTGTAAGTGCGTGTAAGTGCGTGTAAGTATGTGTAGGTGGGTATATGTGCGTGTAAGTATGTGTAAGTTTGTGTAAGTGCGTGTAAGTACGTGTAAGTCCGTGTTAGTGCGTGTAAGTGCGTGTGAGTATGTATAAGTTCATATAAATGCGTATAAGTGCGTGCAAGTGCGTGTAAGTGCGCATAAGTGCATGTAAGTGCGTGTAAGTATGTGTAAGTGCGTGTAAGTGCGTGTAAGTACGTGTCAGTGCGTGTAAGTGTGTGTAAGTTGGTGTAAGTGCGTGTACGTTCGTGTAAGTATGTGTAAGTGCGTGTAAGTGTGTATAAGCGCATGCAAGTACGTATAAGTGGGTGCCAGTGCGTGCCAGTACGTGTACGTTTGTGTAAGTGCGTGTAAGTGCCTGTAAGTGCGTGTAAGTGTGTCGATGTGCGTGTAAGTGCATGTAAGTGCATGTAAGTGCATGTAAATGTGTATAAGTGTGCGTAAGTGTGTGTAAGTACGTGTAAGTGTGTGTAAGTGCGTGTAAGTTTGTGTAAGTTTGTGTAAGTTTGTGTAAGTGCGTGTATGTGTCTATAAGTTTGTAGAAGTACATGTAAGTGCGTGTGAGTTTTTGTCAGTATGTGTAAGTGCGTATAAGTACGTGTAAGTGCGTGTAAGTGTGTGTAAGTACGTGTAAGTGCGTATAAGTGCGTGTAAGTGCGTGTGAGTGTGTATATGTGCCTGTAAGTGCATGTAAGATATTGTAAGTGCGTATGAGTGCGTGTAAGTGTGTGTACATTTGTATAAGTGTGTGTAAGTGCGTGTAAGTACGTGTATGTGCGTGTAAGTGCGTGTAAGTGTGTGTAAATGCGTGTAAATTTGTATAAGTTTGTGCAAGTTTGTGTAAGTGCGTGTATGTTTGTGTAAGTGCGTGTAAGTGCGTGTGAGATCGTGTCAGTGTGTGTAAGTGCATGTATGTGCATGTAAGTGTGTGTAAGTACGTGTAAGTGCGTGTGAGTACGTGTAAGTGCGTGTAAGTGTGTGTAAATTGGTTTCAGTGTGCGTGAGTGCATGTAAGTGCGTGTAAGCATGTGTATGCTTATATAAGTGCGTGTAAGTGTGTGTAAGTACGTGTAAGTGCGTGTAAGTGTGTGTAAGTGCGTGTAAATGGGTGTAAGTTTGTGTAAGTTTGTGTAAGTTGGTGTAAGTGCGTGTAAGCTCGTGTAAGTATGTGTAAGTGTGTGTGAGTTTGTGTTAGTGTATGCAAGTGCGTGTAAGTGCGTTTGAGTGCGTGTAGGTGCGTGTAAGTGCGTGTAAGTGCGTGTAAGTTTGTGTAAGTGCATATAAGTGCGTATAAGTTTGTATTAGTACGTGGAAGTGCGTGTAAATGTGTGTAGGTGCCTGTACGTGTGTGTAAGTGCGTGTAAGTACATGTACATTCGTGTAAGTAAGTGTAAGTATGAGTAAGTACATGTAAGTGTGTGTAAGTGCGTGTAAGTGCGTGTAAATACGTGTAAGTACGTGTAAGTACGTGTAAGTGCATGTAAGTGCGTGTAAGTGTGTGTAAGTGCATGTAAGCGCATGTAAGTATGTGTAAGTGTGTGTAAGTGCGTGTAAGTGTGTGTCAGTGCGTGTAAGTGTGTGTAAGTGCGTGTAAGTGCGTGTAAGTGCATGTAAGTACATGTAAGTGCGTGTAAGTGCGTGTAAGTGTGTGCAAGTGTATGCAAGTGTGTGTAAGTACGTGTAAGTGCGTATAAGTGCGTGTAAGTGCGTGTATGTACGTGTAAGTGTATGCAAGTACGTGTAAGTGTGTGTAAATGCGTGTAAGTGTGTGTACGTTTGTGTGTGTTTGTGCCAGTATGTGTAAGTGCGTGTAATTGCGTGTAAGTGTGTGTATGTGCGTGTAAGTGCGTGCAAGTGTGTGTAAGCATGTGTCAGTGCGTGTAAGTGTGTATAAGTGCATACTAGTGCGTGTAATTTCGTGTAAGTGCGTGTAAGTGCGTGTACGTTCGTGTAAGTGCGTGTAAGTGCATGTAAGTGCATGTACGTGTGTGTAAGTGCGTGTAAGTGCGTGTAAGTCCATGTAAGTTTGTGTAGGTGCGTGTATGTGTAAGTAAGTACGTATAAGTACATATAAGTGCGTGTGAGTTGGTGTGAGTGTGTGTAAGTACCTTTAAGTGCGTGTAAGTGCGTATAAGTACATGTATGTGCGTGTAAGTATGTGTAAGTACATGTAAGTGCGTGTGAGTGTGTGTAAGTCTGTGTATGTTTGTGTCAGTGCGTGTAAGTGCGTGTAAGTGCGTGTAAGTGCGTGTAAGTGCGTGTAAGTACCTCTAAGTGCGTGTAATTGCGTGTAAGTGCGTGTAAGTTCATGTAAGTGCCTGTAAGTGCGTGAAAGTGTGTGTAAGTGCGTGTAGGTGCGTGTAAGTGCTTGTACGTCCGTATAAGTGCGTGTAAATGTGTGTAAATGCATGTAAGTGTGTGCAAGTACGTGTAAGTTCGTGTAAGTGTGTGTAAGTGTGTGTAAGTGTGTGTAAGTGCGTGTAAAAAGGTGTAAGTGCGTGTTAGTACGTGTAAGTGTGTGTCATTGCGTGTAAGTGCGTGTACGTTCGTGTAAATGTGTGTAAGTGTGTGTATATTCGTGTAAGTGTGTGTAAGTATGTGTGAGTGCGTGTGAGTGCGTGTAAGTGCGTGAAAGTGCGTGTAAGTGCGTGTATGTTCGTATAAGTGCGTGTAAGTGCGTATACATTTGTGTAAGTGCATGCAAGTGTGTGTAAGTGCGTGTAAGTGCCTGTAGGTGTGTGTAAGTGCGTGTAAGTATGTGTAAGTTTGTGTAAGTGCGTGTAAGTGTGTGTAAGATCGTGTAAGTACGTATAAGTGCGTGTGAGTTCGTGTCACTGTGTGTAAGTGCCTGCAAGTGTGTGTCAGTGCATGTAAGTGTATGTAAGTTCGTGTAAGTGCGTGAAAGTGCGTGTAAGTGAGTGTAAGTGCGTGTAAGTGCATGTACGTGTGTGTAAGTACATGTAACTGCGTGTAAGTGCGTGTAAGTGTGTGCAAGTGTATGCAACTGCGTGTAAGTACGTGTAAGTGCGTATAAGTGCGTGTAAGTGCAGGCAAGTGTGTGTAAGTATGTGTCAGTACGTGTAAGTGTGTGTAAGTGCATACAAGTGCGTGTAAGTTCGTGTAAGTGCGTTTAAGTGCGTGTAAGTTTGTGTAAGTTCGTGTAAGTGCGTGTAAGCGTGTGTAAGTACGTATGAGTACGTGTAAGTGCGTGTGAGTTTGTGTAAGTGTGTGTAAGTACATTTAAGTGCATGTGAGTACGTGTAAGTATGTGTAAGTACATGTAAGTGCGTGTGAGTGTGTATAAGTGTGTGTAAGTGTGTGTATGTACGTGTAAGTGCGTGTAAGTTCGTGTAAGTGCGTGTAAGTGTGTGTACGTTCGTGAAAGTACGTGTAAGTGCGTCTAAGTACATGTAAGTGCATGTACGTGTGTGTAAGTGTGTGTAACTACGTGTAAGTCTGTGTAAATGTGTGTAAGTATGTGTAAGTGTGTGTAAGTACGTGCAAGTGTGTGTGAGTTCGTGTTAATGCGTGTAAGTGCGTTTAAGTATGTGAAAGTGCGTGTAAGTGTGTGTAAGTATGTGTAAGTGCGTGATAGTGCGTATGAGTGCGTGTAAATGCATGTAAGTGCGTGAAAGTGCGTGTAAGTTTGTGTAAGTGCGTGTAAGTGTGTGTACATTTGTGTAAGTGTGTGTAAGTGTGTGTAAGTACGTGTAAGCGCAGGTAATTTGTGTCAGTGCATATAAGTGCGTGTAAGTGCGTGTAAGTGCGTGTAAGTACCCATATGTGCGAGTAAGTGCATATAAGTGCGTGTAAGTTCATGTATGTGCGTGTAAGTTTGTGTAAGTACGTGTAAGTGCGTGTAGGTGCGTGTAAGTGCGTTTACGTACGTATAAGTGCGTGTAAGCATGTGTAAATGCATGTAAGTGCATGTAAGTACGTGTAAGTGCATGTAAGTGCGTGTAAGTGTGTGTAAGTGTGTATAAGTGCGTTTATGTATGTGTAAGTGCGTGTAAGTGCGTGTAAGTGTGTGTCAGTGCGTGTAAGTACGTGTACGTTTATGTAAGTGCGTGTAAGTGTGTGTAAGTTCGTGTAACTGTGTGTAAGTGCGTGAGAGTGTATGTGAGTGCGTGTAAGTGTGTGTAAGTGCGTGTAAGTGTGTGTATGTTTGTGTAAGTACGTGTAAGTGCGTATACACTCATGTAAGTGCTTGCAATTGCGTGTAAGTGTGTGCAAGTGCCTGTAGGTGTATCGAAGTGCGTGTAAGTTTGTGTAAGTTTGTGTAAGTACATGTAAGTGTGTGTACGTGTTTGTAAGTGTGTGTAAGTGCGCCTGAGTGCGTGTAAATGCATGTAAGTGCGTGTAAGTGCGTGTAAGTTTGTGTAAGTGCGTGTAAGTGTGTGTATGTTCGTGTAAGTGTGTGTAAGTGCGTGTAAGTGCGTGTAAGTGCATGTAAGTTTGTGGTAGTGCGTGTAAGTACGTGCAAGTACGTGTAAGTGCGTGTAAGTGTGTGTAAGTGCATGTAAGTTCATGTAAGTGCGTGTACGTGCGTGTAAGTGCGTGCAAGTGTGTGTAGGTGTGTGTAAGTGCGTGTACGTACGTATACGTACGTGTAAGTATGTGTAAATGCATTTAAGTGCGTGTAAGTACATGTAAGTGCGTCTAAGTGCGTGCAAGTGTGTGTAAGTGTGTGTACGTACGTGTAAGTATGTATAAGTGCGTGTTAGTGCGTGTAAGTGTGTGTCAGTGCGTGTAAGTGCGTATAAGCGCGTGTAAGTGTGTGTAAGTTCGTGTAAGTGTGTGTAAGTGTGTGTGAGTGCGTGTGAGTATGTGTAAGTGCGTGTAAATGCGTGTTAGTGCGTGTATGTTCGTGTAAGTGCGTGTAAGTGCATATACGTTAGTGTAATTGCGTGCAAGTGCGTGTGAGTGCGTGTAAGTGCCTGTAGGTGTGTGTAAGTGCGTGTACATTTGTGTAAGTTTGTGTAAGTGCATGTAAGTGTATGTAAACTCATGTAAGTGCGTGTAAGTGCGTGTGAGTTTGTGTCACTGTGTGTAAGTGCGTGTAAGTGCGTGTAAGTACGTGTAAGTGTGTGTAAGTGTGTGTAAGTGTGTGTAAGTGCGTGTGAGTTTTCCTTTAAGTACGTGTAAGGGTGTGTAAGTGCATGTAAGTTTGTGTAAGTACGCTAAAGTACGTGTACATTCGCGTCAGTCCGTATAAGTGCGTGTAAGTGCATGTAATTGCCTGTACGTTCGTGCCAGTGCGTGTAAGTGCGTGTAAGTATGTGTTAGTATGTGTAAGTGTGTGTAAGTACATGTAGGTGCGTGTAAGTGCGTATAAGTGTGTGTAAGTTCATGTAAGTACGTGCAAGTACGTGTAAGTGCGTGTAAGTGCATGTAAGTTTGTGAAAGTGCGTGTAAGCATGTGTACATTTGTGTAAGTCTGTAGAAGTGCGTATAAGTGCATGTAAGTGCTTGTAAGTTTGTGTCAGTGCGTGTGAGTGCGTGTAAGTGTGCGTTAGTATGTGTAAGTGTGTGTAAGTGCATGTAAGTGCGTGTAAGTTTGTGTCAGTGCGTGTAAGTGCATGTAAGTGCGTGTAGGTACGTGTAAGTGCGTGTAAGTTTGTGTAAGTTTGTATAAGTGCGTGTAAGTACGTGTAAGTCCGTGTTAGTGCATGTTAGTGCGTATAAGTACCTGTAAGTGTGTGTAAATGTGTGTAAGTGTATGTAAGTGTGTGTAAGTGCGTGTAAAGTTGTACGAGTGCGTGTAAGCAAGTAAAAGTATGTGTAAATGCTTGTAAGTGCGTGTAAGTGTGTGTCAGTGCGGGCAAGTGTGTGTAAGTTTGTGTAAGTGCATGTAAGTTTGTGTAAGTATATGTAAGTGCCTATAAGTGTGTAAACGTGCGTTCACATGCGTGCCAGTGCGTGCCAATCTGTGTAAGTTCATGTAAGTGTGTGTAAGTGCGTATAAGTGTACGTGAGTGCGTGTAATTGCGTGTAAGTGCGTGTAAGTGATGGTAAGTATGTGTAAGTGTGTGTAAGTGTGTGTAAGTGCGTGTAAGTGCATGTAAGTGCATGTAAGTGTGTGTAACTGGGTGTAAGTGCGTGTAAGTTTGTGTAAGTTCGTGTAAGTGCGTGTAAGTGTGTGTAAGTTTGCATAAGTGCGTGTAAGTGCGTGTGATATGTGTCAGTGTGTGTAAGTGCGTGTAAGTGCGTGTAAGTGGGTGTAAGTGCGTATAAGTGGATGTGAGTACATATAAGTGTGTGTAAGTGCGTGTAAGTTCGTGTAAGTGCGTAAAAGTGTGTCTCAGTGCGTGTAAGTGCGTATAGCTACATGTAAGTGCGTGTAAGTATGTGTACGTTCGTATAAGTGCGTGTAAGTGCGTGTAAGTTTGTGTCACTGTGTGTAAGTGCGTGAGAGTGCGTATGAGTGCGTGTAAGTGCGTGAAAGTGCGTGTAAGTGCGTGTATGTTCGTGTAAATGTGTGTTAGTGCGTATACACTCATGTAAGTGCGTGCAAGTGCGTGTAAGTGCGTGTAAGTGCCTGTAGGTGTATGGAAGTGCGTGTAAATTTGTGTAAGTTTGTGTAAGTGCATGTAAGTGTGTGTAAGTTTGTGTAAGTGTGTGTATGTGTGTGTGAGTTTGTGTCACTGTGTGTAAGTGCGTCCAAGTGTGTGTCAGTGCGTGTAAGTGTGTGTAAGTTCGTGTAAGTACGTGAAAGTTTGTGTAAGTGTGTGAAAGTACGTGTAAGTGCGTGTAAGTACGTGTAAGTACATGTAAGTGCATGTAAGTGCGTGTAAGTGTGTGCAAGTGTATGCAACTGCGTGTTAGTACGCGTAAGTATGTCTAAGTACGTGTAAGTGCGTGTAAGTACGTGTAAGTGTATGTAAGTATGTGTAAGTGTGTGTATGTGAGTGTAAGTACGTGTAAGTTTGTGTGAGTTTGTGCCAGTATGTGTACGTGCGTGCAAGTGCGTGTAAGTGCGTGTAAGTGCGTGCAAGTGTGTGCAAGTACATGTCAGGGCGTGTAAGTGTGTGTAAGTGCATACAAGTGCGTGTAAGTTCGTGTAAGTGCGTGTAAGTACATGTACGTTCGTGTAAGTACGTGTAAGTGCATGTAAGTGCGTGTACGTGTGTGTAAGTGCGTGTAAGTGCGTGTAAGTTCCTATAAGTTCGTGTAAGTGCGTGTAGGCATGTGTAAGTAGGTATAAGTACGTGTAAGTGGGTGTGAGTGCGTGTGAGTGTGTGTAAGTACATTTAAGTGCGTATAAGTGCATGTAAGTGCATGTAAGTACGTGTAGGTATGTGTAAGTACATGCAAGTGCGTGTGAGTGTGTGTAAGTGTGTGTAAGTGTGTGTAAGTATGTGTAAGTGCGTGTATGTTCGTGTAAGTGCGTGTAAGTGCCTGTACGTTTGTGAAAGTGTAAGTGCGTCTAAGTACATGTAAGTGCGTCTACGTGAGTGTAATTGAGTGGAAGTCCATATAAGTGCGTGTAATTGCGTGTAAGTGTGTGTAGGTGTGTGTAAGTGCGTGTATGTGCGTGTAAGTGTGTATACGTTTGTGTAAGTTTGTGTAAGTTTGTGTAAGTGCGTATAAGTTCATGTAAGTGCGTGTAAGTGTGTGTGAGTTTGTGTCAGTGCGTGTAAGTGCGTGTCAGTACGTGTAAGTGCGTGTAAGTGTGTGTGAGTATGTGTAAGTGCATGTAAGTGCGTGTAAGTGCGTGTAAGTTTGTGTAAGTGCGTATAAGTACGTGTAAGTTTGTGTAAGTATGTGGAATTGGGTGTAAGTATGTAGAAGTGCGTGTAGGTGCATGTAAGTGCGTGTAAGTGCGTGTAAGTTTGTGTAAGTACGTGTAAGTACGTGTAAGTGTGTGTAAGTGCATGTAAGTGCGTGTAAGTGCGTGTAAATGCGTGTAAGTATGTGTAAGTACGTGTAAGTGTGTGTAACTTACACGCACTTACGCGCACTTACACATACATACCACACTTATACAAACGTACACGCACTTATACACACTTACACGGACTTACATGCGCTTACACGTACCTACACGCACTCACACAAACTTACACGCACTCACACATACGTACACACACTTACACGTACTTACACATGCTTACACGTACTTACACATACTTGCATACACTTACACGCACTTACACGCACTGACATGAACTCACACGCACATACACGCACGTACACGAACTTACACG
>SZWC01028232.1:5074-22649 GCA_023375785.1 Penium margaritaceum
TTTTGTTACTCAATCCGGTCGATTATCCACCGGATTTCGAGTCGCAGCCGGCTCCCAGAGTCGCTGCGCACACCCCAACTATGGAAGGTCATATCTCCCTCGATACTTGTCCGATTCCGGCGAAACAACTTCCACCGGATTCACCAACTTGTCCACTTTAAGGATCTATCCTCCATTTTAAAATCCGAGCATTGTCGAGTCGCCAGATCCGCCGAAGCGGAGTTTCCATTTTCTGGCGGCTCGTCAGCGCCTCCCGGCGCCGCACTTGGGCATGCGCAGGGGCAATTTTTCAACATATGTATTGCCTTTGACCAAAGAAATCCGCTGTGTGTGGTCAACAATGACAACTCATAATAAGAGTCACAAATGGTCAGAGGGGGGAACAATGGTTTGAGAACACTACGTATCAATAAGCAAGCACAAGGACGTTCAATAAGTAGTGGCACGGTATGGCTACCACGTACAATCACCAACCAAAGTAGGCACATTTCACTGACCATAACCAAAGAATGTCACTATATGTGGTCAACTTTGACAACTCATAACACAAGTCCCAAATGGTCAGAGGGGGAAACAATGGCTTGTGAATACTAGTTATCGACTAGCAAGTACAAAGACCTTCAATATGTAGTGGCACAGTGTGGATACCATGCACGGTGACCAACCAAATAATGCATATTTCATTAACCATGACCAAAGAATTTCACTTCATGTGGTCAACGCTGACAACTCACAACAAGAGTCACAGATAGCCAGATGGGGTAACAATGGTTTGGGAACACTAGCTATCAACTAGAAAGCACAAAGACCTTTAATATCTAGTGACACAGTTTGGCAACCATGTACAGTGACAAACCAAACTTTGCATATGCCACTAACCATGACCAAACAAATTTCAACGTTGAAAACTCATAACACGAGTCAAAAATGGTGAGAGGGGGAATCAATTGGTTGAGAACACTAGTTATCAACTAGCAAGTACAAAAACTTTCAACAAGTCTTGGCACAGTGTGGCTAGCCTGCACAATGACCAACCAAGAGATGCATACGTCACTGACTATGACCAAAGAATTCCACTATATGTGGTCAACATTGACAACTCATAACACAAGTCACAAATGGTCAGAGGGAGAGAAAATGGTTTGGGAACCCTATGTATCGACTAGAGAGGACAAGTAACTTCAATGAGTAGTGGCACAGTGATACTACCATGCACGCCAAACAACCAAACTAGGCACATGTTACTGACCATGACCAAAGGATTTCAATATGGGTGGTCAACGTCAACAACCCATAACACGAGTCACAAACGGTCAGACGGGGAAACAATGATCTCGGACCATTGTAAGTAGTAGCACGATGTGGCTACCATGCACAATGACCGACCAAATAGGCATATGTACTGCCTTTGACCAAAGAAATCCGCTGTGTCTGGTCAACATTGACAACTCATAATACGATTCACAAATGGTCGAAGGGGGACACAATGGTTTTGGCAAACCAAGTATCAACTAGCAAGGACAAGGACCTTCAATAAGTAGTTGTACGGTGTGGTTACCATGTACAATGACCAACCAAAGTAGGCATATGTCACTAACCATGACCAAAGAGTGTCACTATGTGTGGTCAACTTTGACAACTCATAACACGAGTCACAAATGGTCAGAGGGGGAAACAATGGTTTGTGAATACTACTTATCACTAGCAAGTACAAAGACCTTCAATATGTAGTGGCTCAGTGGGGCTACGATGCACAGTGACCAATCAAAGTATGCATATGTCACTGACCATGACCAAAGATTTTCACTTCAAGTGGTCAACATGGACAACTCTCAACAAGATTCACAGATAGTCAGTGGGCGTAACAATGGTTTGGGAACAGTATTTATCACCTAGAAAGCACAAAGACCTTCAAAACATAGTGACACGGTGTGGCAACCATGAACAGTGACAAAACAAAATAGGCATATGCCAGAAACCATGCCCAAAAGAATTTCATATTGTGTGGTCAATGNAAGGACCTTCAATAAGTAGTTGTACGGTGTGGTTACCATGTACAATGACCAACCAAAGTAGGCATATGTCACTAACCATGACCAAAGAGTGTCACTATGTGTGGTCAACTTTGACAACTCATAACACGAGTCACAAATGGTCAGAGGGGGAAACAATGGTTTGTGAATACTACTTATCACTAGCAAGTACAAAGACCTTCAATATGTAGTGGCTCAGTGTGGCTACGATGCACAGTGACCAATCAAAGTATGCATATGTCACTGACCATGACCAAAGATTTTCACTTCATGTGGTCAACATGGACAACTCTCAACAAGATTCACAGATAGTTAGTGGGCGCAACAATGGTTTGGGAACAGTAGTTATCACCTAGAAAGCACAGAGACCTTCAAAACATAGTGACACGGTGTGGCAACCATGAACAGTGACAAAACAAAATAGGCATATGCCAGAAACCATGCCCAAAAGAATTTCATATTGTGTGGTCAATGTTGAAAACTCATAACACGAGTCACAAAAGGTCAGAGGGGGAAACAATGGTTTGGGAACAGTATTTATCACCTAGAAAGCACAAAGACCTTCAAAACATAGTGACACGGTGTGGCAACCATGAACAGTGACAAAACAAAATAGGCATATGCCAGAAACCATGCCCAAAAGAATTTCATATTGTGTGGTCAATGTTGAAAACTCATAACACGAGTCACAAAAGGTCAAAGGGGGAAACAATGGGTTGGTAACACTAGTTATCAACTAGCAAGTACAAAGACCTTCAACAAGTAGTGGCACGGTTTGGCTAGCGTGCATAGTGACCAACCAAGAGATGCATACGTCACTGACTATGACCAAAGAAGTCCACTATGTGTCGTCAACATTGACAACTCATAGCACGAGTCATAAATGGTCAAAGGAAGAGACAATGGTTTTGGAACCCTATGTATCGACTAGAAAGGACAAATAAATTCAATAATTAGTGGCATGGTGTGGCTACTATGCACACTGAACAACAAAACTAGGCACATGTCACTGACCATGACCAAAGAATTTCAATATGGGTGGTCAAACGTTCACAACCCATTACACGAGTCACAAATGGTCAGAGGGGAAAACAATGGTCTTCAACCATTGTAAGTAGTAGCACGATGTGGCTACCATGCACAATGACCGACCAAAGTAGGCATATGTATTGCCTTTGACCAAAGAAATCCGTTGCGTGTCGTCAACGTTGACGATTCATAATACGATTTACAAATGGTCAGAGGGGGAAACAATGGTTTGGGAACACCAGGTATCAAATAGCAAGAACATGGACCTTCAATAAGTAGTGGCACGGTGTGGTTACCATGTACAGTGACCAACCAAAGTAAGCATATGTCATTGACCATGACCAGATAATGTCA
Organism: Penium margaritaceum; assembly: GCA_023375785.1. Taxonomy (NCBI): domain Eukaryota; kingdom Viridiplantae; phylum Streptophyta; class Zygnematophyceae; order Desmidiales; family Peniaceae; genus Penium; species Penium margaritaceum. The sequence goes on from SZWC01028232.1 coordinate 8,491, forward strand.
CTATGTTTGGTCAACTTTGACAACTCATAACACGAGTCAAAAATGGTCCGAGGGGGAAACAATGGTTTTTTAATACTAGTTATCAACTAGCAAGTACGGAGTACTTCAATATGTAGTGGCACAGTGTGGCTACCATGCAGAGTGACCAACCAAAGTATGCATATGTCACTGACCATGACCAAAGAATTTCACTTCATGTGGTCAATGTTGACAACTCACAACAAGAGACAGATAGTCAGAGGGGGTAACAATGGTTTGGGAACAATAGCTATCAACAAGAAAGCACAAATACCTTCAAAACATAGTGACACGGTGTGAAAACCACGTACAGTGACAAAACAAAGTAGGCATATGCCACTAACCATGACCAACAGATTTTAACAGTGTGTGGTCAACGTTGAAAACTCATAACACGAATCACAAATGGTCAGAGGGGGAAACAATGGATGGGAAACGCTAGTTATCAACTAGCAAGTATAAAGACATTCAACAAGTAGTAGCACATTGTGGCTAGCGTGAACAGTGACCAACCAAAGGATGCATACGTCATTGTCTGTGACCAANGTTTCGGAATATTCATTTTCAAGTAGCAAGTACAACGACCTCCAATGAGTAGTACCACGGTGTGGCTACCATGCACAATGACCGTCCAAAGTAGGCATATGCATTGCCTTTGACCAAAGAAATCTGTTTTGTGTGGTCAACATTGACAACTCATAATACAAGTCACAAATGGTGAGAGGGGGAAACAATGGTTTGGAAACACCAGGTATCAACTAGCAAGTACAAGAACCTTCAATAAGTAGTGGCACGGTGTGGCTACCACATACAATGACCAACCAAAGTAGGCATATGTCACTGACCATGACCAAAGAATGCCACTATGTGTGGTCAACTTTGACAACTCATAACACGAGTTCCAAGTGGTCAGAGGGGGAAACAATGGCTTGTGAATACTAGTTATCGACTAGCAAGTAGAAATACCTTCAATATGTAGTGGCACAGTGTGGCTACCATGCACAGTGACCAACCAAAGCATGCATATGTTAGTGACCATGACCAAAGAATTTCACTTCATGTGGTCAACGCTGACAACTCACAACAAGAGCCACAGATAGCCAGAGGGGGTAACGATGGTTTGGGAACACTAGCTATCAACTAGAACGCACAAAGACCTTTAATACGTAGTGACACGGCTTAGCAACCATGTACAGTGACAAACCAAAGTAGGCATATGCCACCAAACATGACCAAACAAACTTCACAGTGTGTGGTCAACGTAGAAAGCTCATAACACGAGTCACAAATGGCCAGAGGGGGAAACAATGGGTTGGGAACACTAGTTATCAACTAGCAAATACAAAGACCTTCAACAAGTAGTCGCACTATGTGGCTAGCATGCACAGTGACCAACCAATAGATGCATATGTCACTGAATATGACCAAAGAAGTCCACTATGTGTGGTTTGTTGAAAAATTGCCCCTCCGCATGCCCAAGTGCGGTGTCGGGAGGCGCTGACGAGCCGCCAGAAAATGAAAACTCCGCTCCAAAGGATCTGGCAACTCGACAATTGCTTGGATCCTCAAATGGAGAATTGCCCCTGAAAGTTGACAAGTCGCTTAATCCGGTGTAAGTTGTTTTGCCAGAATCGGACAATTATGGAGGGAGATATGACCTTCCAAAGTTGGGGTGTGCGCAGCAACTCTGGGAGCCGGCTGCGATTCGAAATCCGGTGGATAATCGACCAGATTGAGTAACAAAGATACCATCTGAAGAAATTGCTCCGGAATGCCTGCCAAGGCGTCCGGTGGATAATCCACCTAATCAGGTGGATCACTGGATCCAGTAGTGCAGGTTGTTACTGAGGGACTTAGCCAAAAGCCTGGCTCGGCATCCAAAACTCAGTAGGACGTTTTGTTACTCGGGGATTTGGTCAAAAATCTGACTGCGGGTCCGCGGACAGGTTTCGAACCTCGTCACACCCCATCACCAAACTCGACCCAGAAGTATGCAGGGTGCCTGGAAACAGTGCAGGGAACCCCAAAACCACGTGCAATGGGATCTGCGCCTTGGGAAAGGCGCTTCGCACGTGAAGGACGGCGCCACGGTGTGTGCGCGCCATGGAAGCGTTAGTTGTTTCTGTGGTGGGTGAGACCTGCGCTTCGGCAAGCATAACTTGGGCTACGCTTGGCCGAATCGCGCACGGTTTGATACGTTGCAGAGCTCATGACTAGCCCTATAAATGTTCTGATCATGTACATGTACAAAAACTAACACAAAATGATGTTATCCTCTTCGCAAAACTGACTGTCTTAAATCCTCTCCCACATAGCGTGAGGCGACCAGAAAGCTCACGCTTCATCTCCGAACTTGCCCAAACATGCCGTGCATATGCTAGACGACCAGAGCCACGTTGGAACTGAATTTCCAACATGGTCAACATTGACAACTTATAACACGAGTCACAAATGATCACAGGGAGAGACAATGGTTTGGGAACCCTATGTATCGACGAGAAAGGACAAATAAACTCAATAAGTAGAGGGCCGGTGAGGCTGCTATGCACACCGAACAACCAAACTTGGCACATGTCACTGACCATGACCAAAGAATTGCAATATGGGTGGTCAACGTTCACAACCCATAACATGAGTCACAAACGGTCAGAGGGGGAAACAATGGTCTCGTACCATTGTAAGTAGTACCATGGTGTGGCTACCATGCACAATGACCGACCAAAGTAGGCATATCTACTATATTTGACCAAGGACATCCGCTGTGTGTGGTCAACGTTGGCAACTCATAATACGATTCACAAATGGTGAGAGGGGAAAACAATGGTTTGGGAACACCAGGCATCAACTAGTAAGCACAATGACCTTCAATAAGTAGTGTCACGGTGTGGCTACCATGTACAGTGACCAACCAAAGTAGGCATATGTCACTGACCATTACAGAAGAATGTCACTATGTGTGGTCAACTTTGAAAACTCATAACACGAGTCACAAATGGTCAGAGGGGGAAACAATGGTTTGTGAATGCTAGTCATCGACTAGCAAGTACAGAGACCTTCAATATGCAGGAGCACAGTGTGGCTACCATGCGCAGTGACCAACCAAAGTATGCGTATGTCACTGACCATGACCCAAGAATTTCACTTCATGTGGTCAACGTTGCCTCCTCACAACAAGGTTCACAGATAGTCAGAGGGGATAACAATGGCTTGGGAACAATATCTATCAACTAGAAAGCACAAAGACCTTCAAAACGTAGTGACACGGTGTGGCAACCATGTACAGTGACAAATCAAAGTAGGCATATGCCACTAACCATGACCAAAAGAATTTCATAGTGAGTGGTCAACGTTGAAAACTCATAACATGAGTCACAAATGGTCAGAGGGGGAAACAATGGGTTGGGAACACTAGTTATCAACTTGCAAGTACAAAGACTCTTAACAAGAAGTGGCTTTGTGTGGCTAGCGTGCACAGTGACCAACCACAGGATGCATACGTCACTGACTATGACCAAGGAAGTCCAATATGTGTGGATAACATTGACAACTCATAACACGAGCCACAAATGGTCAGAGGAAGAGACAATGGTTTGAGAACCCTATGTATCGACTAGAAAGGACAAAGATCTTCTATACGTACTGGCACGGTGTGCCTGCTATGCACACCAAACAACCAAACTAGGCATATGTTATTGACCATGCCCAAAGAATTTCAATGTGGGTGGTCAACATTCACAACCCATAACACGAGTCACAAATAGTCAGAGGGGAAAACAATGGTTTCAGAATATTCGATTTCATCTAGCAAGGACAAATACCTTCAACAAGTAGTAACACGGTGTAGCTACCATGCACAATGACAGACCAAAGTAGGCATATCTATTGCCTTTGACCAAAGAAATCCGCAGTGTGTGGTCAACGTTGAAAGTTCATAATACAAAGACCTTCAATATGTAGTGGCGCAATGTGGCTACCATGTACAGTGACCAGCCTAAGTATGCATGTCACTGACCATGACCAAAGAATTTTACTTCATGTGGTCAACGTTNTCTCCCACATAGCGTGAGGCGACCAGAAAGCTCACGCTTCATCTCCGAACTTGCCCAAACATGCCGTGCATATGCTAGACGACCAGAGCCACGTTGGAACTGAATTTCCAACATGGTCAACATTGACAACTTATAACACGAGTCACAAATGATCACAAGGAGAGACAATGGTTTGGGAACCCTATGTATCGACGAGAAAGGACAAATAAACTCAATAAGTAGAGGCCCGGTGAGGCTGCTATGCACACCGAACAACCAAACTTGGCACATGTCACTGACCATGACCAAAGAATTGCAATATGGGTGGTCAACGTTCACAACCCATAACATGAGTCACAAACGGTCAGAGGGGGAAACAATGGTCTCGTACCATTGTAAGTAGTACCATGGTGTGGCTACCATGCACAATGACCGACCAAAGTAGGCATATCTACTGTATTTGACCAAGGAAATCCGCTGTGTGTAGTCAACGTTGGCAACTCATAATACGATTCACAAATGGTGAGAGGGGAAAACAATGGTTTGGGAACACCAGGCATCAACTAGTAAGCACAATGACCTTCAATAAGTAGTGGCACGGTGTGGCTACCATGTACAGTGACCAACCAAAGTAGGCATATGTCACTGACCATTACAGAAGAATGTCACTATGTGTGGTCAACTTTGAAAACTCATAACACGAGTCACAAATGGTCAGAGGGGGAAACAATGGTTTGTGAATGCTAGTCATCGACTAGCAAGTACAGAGACCTTCAATATGTAGGAGCACAGTGTGGCTACCATGCGCAGTGACCAACCAAAGTATGCGTATGTCACTGACCATGACCCAAGAATTTGACTTCATGTGGTCAACGTTGCCTCCTCACAACAAGGTTCACAGATAGTCAGAGGGGACAATGGCTTGGGAACAATATCTATCAACTAGAAAGCACAAAGACCTTCAAAACGTAGTGACACGGTGTGGCAACCATGTACAGTGACAAATCAAAGTAGGCATATGCCACTAACCATGACCAAAAGAATTTCATAGTGAGTGGTCAATGTTGAAAACTCATAACATGAGTCACAAATGGTCAGAGGGGGAAACAATGGGTTGAGAACACTAGTTATCAACTTGCAAGTACAAAGACTCTTGACAAGAAGTGGCTTTGTGTGGCTAGCGTGCACAGTGACCAACCACAGGATGCATACGTCACTGACTATGACCAAGGAAGTCCAATATGTGTGGATAACATTGACAACTCATAACACAAGCCACAAATGGTCAGAGGAAGAGACAATGGTTTGAGAACCCTATGTATCGACTAGAAAGGNCATGCCCAAAGAATTTCAATGTGGGTGGTCAACATTCACAACCCATAACAGGAGTCACAAATAGTCAGAGGGGAAAACAATGGTTTCAGAATATTCGATTTCATCTAGCAAGGACAAACACCTTCAACAACTAGTAACACGGTGTAGCTACCATGCACAATGACAGACCAAAGTAGGCATATCTATTGCCTTTGACCAAAGAAATCCGCAGTGTGTGGTCAACGTTGAAAGTTCATAATACAAAGACCTTCAATATGTAGTGGCGCAATGTGGCTACCATGTACAGTGACCAGCCTAAGTATGCATGTCACTGACCATGACCAAAGAATTTTACTTCATGTGGTCAACGTTGAAAACTCACAACAAGAGTCACAGATAGTTAGAGGGGGTAACAATTGTTTGGGAACACTAGCTATTAACTAGAAAGCACAAAGACTGTAAATACGTAGTGACACCGCGTGGCTACCATGTACAGTGACAAACCAAAGTAAGCATATGCCACCAACCATGACCAAACGAATTTCACAGTGTGTGGTCAACGTTGAAAACTCATAACACCAGTCAAAAAAGGTCACAGGGTGAAACCATGGGTTGGGAACGCTGGTTGTAAACAAGCAAGTACAAAGACCTTTAACAAGTAATGGCATAGTGTAGCTAGAGTGCACAGTGACCAACCAAAAGATGCATACGTCACTGTCTATGACCAAAGAAGTCCACTATGTGTGGTCAGCATTGACAACTCATCACATGAGTCACAAATGGTCAGAGGGAGAGACAATGGTTTGGGAACCCTTTGTATCCACTAGAAAGGAAAACGAATGTCAATACGTAGTGGCACGGTTTCCACCGAACAACCAAAATAGGCATATGTCACTGACCATGACAAAAGCATTTTAGTATGGGTGGTCAACGTTCACAACCCATAACACGAGTCACAAATGGTCAAAGGGGAAAACAATGGTTTAAGAATATTTGTTTTCAAGTAGCAAGTACAACGACCTTCAATAAGTAGTAGCACGGTGTGGCTACCATGCACAATGACCGACCAAAGAAGGCATATGTATTGCCTTTGATCAAAGAAATCCGCTGTGTGTCGTCAACATTGACAACTCATACTACGAGTCACAAATGGTCAGAGGGGGAAACAATGGTTTAAGAACACCATGTATCAATTAGCAAACACAAGGAAATTCAATAAGTAGTGGCAGGGTATGGCTACCACGTACAATGACCAACCAAAGTAGGAATATGTCACTGACCATAACCAAAGAATGTCACTATGTGTGGTCAACTTTGACAACTCATAACACAAGTCCCAAATGGTCAAAGGGGTAAATGATGGCTTGTGAATACTATTTATTGACTAGCAAGTACAGAGACCTTCAATATGTAGTGGCACAGTGTGGCTACCATGCACAGTGACCAACCAAAGTATGCATGTCTCACTCACCATGACCAAAGAATTTCACTTCATGTGGTCAACGCTGACAACTCACAATAAGAGTCACAGATAGCCAGAGGGGGTAACAATGGTTTGGGAATACTAGCTATCAACTAGAAAGCACAAAGACCCTAAATGTGTAGTGACACGGCATGGCAACCATGAACAGTGACAAACCAAAGTAGGCATATGCCACTAACCATGACCAAACGAATTTAAGAGTGTGTGGTCAACGTTGAAAACTCATAACACGAGTCACAAATGGTCACAGGGGAAAACATTGCATTAGGAACACTAGTAATCAAGTAGCATGTACAAAGACCTTCAACAAGTATTGACACGGTGTGGCTAGCGTGCACAGTGACCAACCAAAGGATGCATATGTCACTAACTATGACTAAAGAAGTCCACTACGTGTGGTCAACATTGACAACTCATAACACGAGTCACAAATGGTAAGAGGGAGAGACAATGGTTTGGGAACCCTATGCATTGACAAGAAAAGACAAATAACTTCAATAAGTAGTAGCCCGGGGTGGCTACTATGCACACCGAACAACCAAACTAGGCACATGTCACTTACCATGACCAAAGATTTTCAACATGGGTGGTCAACGTTCACAACCCATAACACGAACCACAAACGGTCAAAGGGGGTAACGATGGTCTCGGACCATTGTAAATTGCAGCACGGTGTGGCTACCATGCATAATGACCGACCAAAACAACATATGTAATGCCATTGACCAAGAAAAAATCCGCTGTGTGTGGTCAACGTTGACAACTCATAATACGATTCACAAATGGTCAGAAGGGGAAGCAATGGTTTGGGAGCACCAGGTATCAACTAGCAAGGACAAGGACCTTCAATAAGTAGTGACACGGTCTGGTTACCATGTACAATGACCAACCAAAGTAGGCATATGTCACTGACTATGACCAAAGAATGTCACTATATGTGGTCAGCTTTGACAACTCATAACACGAGTCACAAATGGTGAGAGGGGGAAACAATGGTTTTTGAATACTAGTTATCGACTGGCAAGTACAGAGACCTTCAATATGTAGTGGCACAGTGTGGCTACCATGCACAGTGACCAACCAAATATGCATATGTCACTGACCATGACCAAAGAATTTCACGTCATGTGGTCAACGCTGACAACTCACAACAAGAGTCACAGATAGCCAGAGGGGGTAACAATGGTTTGGGAACACTAGCTATCAACTAGAAAGCACAAAGACCTTTAATACTTAGTGACAAGGTGTGGCAACCATGTACAGTGACAAACCAAAGTAGGCATATGCCACTAACTGTTGGCCTGAGGGTGAGTGTACACCCTGGAGGGTCCCTACCAGTGGCTGGTTCCACCAACTGCTTTTGGAGAGACTGAAACTGTGGAGGCAACTGGTTCCAAGGATGGCAGAAAACTGGTCAGAGATTGAGGCAATAGTTTTGGCCTGCATTGACTGGAAATATACACTTGATCAAGGCTCACAAGCAGTCACTTTTTTATAGCCACTGATATAAGCTTTCCAAAACACCAAAGCATGCCAGATTTGGAGCTTCCTAGCAGATTCCATGGCTTCTAGAGTGCTCCTTGGTAGGCTGTCCTTTTCCCACCTAGGAAGGCATCCCTTCCCTCCTCTAGAAGTTTCTGCCCCTTCCTAGATTCCTCAGCTTGCTTCTAGTAGGAGGGAAGGTGTCCAGAAGACGAGGAAACCTCTAGATGCCTTGTAGGACAAGTCACCCCTTCTAGAAGGTGTGCCACCTTCCTGGATCCTGACCTGGCCTTCTAGAAACTTAAAGAGGAACTCTAGAGGTTGAGCTAGCTTCTAGGCATCTCTTTTCCACCTCCCTTGAGGCAGAGCAGAATTTTATCTTGTGGGACTTGAACCCGGGCCCCTGCCTCTAGAGGTGGACACCATTAACCACTAAGCTACTAAGGCTTGTCTTTTTAGTGTTCCTTTTTGGAGTCACTCCTGCCATGGTGAGGAGCATCATTCCAACAATCTCCCCCTTGCGCGTCACCCATGGCAGTTGTCCATGCTCAGCTTGAAACTCAAGAGGCTTGGGAAAGCCCAAGCTCCATACAAGTAGCATCATGACTGTCCTTGGGTTGCGCCTTTGTCATGGCATCAGCAAGCATGTGCTTTGTGCCGCAGTGCACAAGCACCACATCACCCTTTGCAACGAGGTCTCGTGCAAAGTGATGCCAGATCTCTATGTGCTTGGTCCTCCGGTGTAGCACAGGGTTCATGGTCAGGCTGATGGCACTCNTTTGGAGCTTCCTAGCAGATTCCATGGCTTCTAGAGTGCTCCTTGGTAGGCTGTCCTTTTCCCACCTAGGAAGGCATCCCTTCCCTCCTCTAGAAGTTTCTGCCCCTTCCTAGATTCCTCAGCTTGCTTCTAGTAGGAGGGAAGGTGTCCAGAAGACGAGGAAACCTCTAGATGCCTTGTAGGACAAGTCACCCCTTCTACAAGGTGTGCCACCTTCCTGGATCCTGACCTGGCCTTCTAGAAACTTAAAGAGGAACTCTAGAGTTTGAGCTAGCTTCTAGGCATCTCTTTTCCACCTCCCTTGAGGCAGAGCAGAATTTTATCTTGTGGGACTTGAACCCGGGCCCCTGCCTCTAGAAGTGGACACCATTAACCACTAAGCTACTAAGGCTTGTCTTTTTAGTGTTCCTTTTTGGAGTCACTCCTGCCATGGTGAGGAGCATCATTCCAACAATCTCCCCCTTGCGCGTCACCCATGGCAGTTGTCCATGCTCAGCTTGCAACTCAAGAGGCTTGGGAAAGCCCAAGCTCCATACAAGTAGCATCATGACTGTCCTTGGGTTGCGCCTTTGTCATGGCATCAGCAAGCATGTGCTTTGTGCCGCAGTGCACAAGCACCACATCACCCTTTGCAACGAGGTCTCGTGCAAAGTGATGCCAGATCTCTATGTGCTTGGTCCTCCGGTGTAGCACAGGGTTCATGGTCAGGCTGATGGCACTCATGTTGTCAACATTGAGTGCCGTTGGCTTCTTTTGCAGCACCCCAATCTCCTTGAGCAATCGCCGCAGCCATAGTGCCTCCTTTGCGGCTTCCGCGAGCGCAGTATACTCCGCCTCAGTGCTGGATAGAGCCACACTGTCCTGCTTCCGGATTGCCGAAGACACCGCTGCACCACCAAGCAAAAACACATAGCCTGATGTTGACTTGCGGTCATCAACGTCACCTGCCCAGTCAGCATCAGGGTAGCCAACCAACTCGAGGGAGTCAGTCCGCGCTCCCCCTCCAAACACAAGTCGCGAATGTGTTGTTGCCTTCAAGTAGCGGAGGATTGTCTTCACCGCTTGCCAATGTAGCGGCCCCGGATCAGCAACATAGCGGCTCATTTGTCCTTCAGCAAAGGCAAGGTCAGGCCGTGTCGCCACCATGGCATACATTATGCTGCCAACTGCGGACTGGTACGGTACTCCAGCTCGGGCCCATGCTCGAGCTCAGCTCACATGTTGTTTTCATAGGTGTGCCGATGGGGTTCCACTCCTCCATGTTGTAGCGGCGGAGCACCTCCTGCAGATATGTTTCTTGACCCATCTCCAGCGTGCGTGCTTTGCGGTCCCTCTTGATGGCGATGCCCAGGTAGTACTCAAGCTCGCCCATGTCTGTCATCTTGAACCGGCCGCAAAGCTGTTGCTTCAGGCTCTTGAGCTCCCCCTCATCCGAAGGCACAAGGATGAGGTCATCCACGTTGAGGATGACAATTTGGTGGAGTCCTGGCTGACTACGCACGTACACGCTGTGATCGGCCTCGCAGCGCTTAAAGCCAAGCTCACCCATGAAACTATCCATCTTGAGGTACCACATGAGCGGAGCTTGCTTCAGTCCATAGAGCGCCTTGCAAAGCCGGCACACCTTCCCTTGCAGCGCATCCACCCCCTCTGGCACCTCCATGTAGACTTCCTTGTCCAGGTCGCCATTGAGGAACGCGGTTTTCACGTCCATTTGGTGGATTTTGTAGTCGCGTGCCGCTGCCACCGAGAGGATAGTACGGATGGAGGCAAACTTGGCAACTGGTACAAAGGTCTCGTCGTAGTGCTCCCCTTTTCTCAGGGCATATCCTTTCGCCAACAGCCGCGCCTTGTACCGCTCCACCTTCCCCTCCTTTGTGAGCTTCTTCCGGAAGATCCACTTGGAGTCGATGATTCTCTCGCCCTCCGGCCGGTCAACCAGCTCCCAAGTGCCGTTCTCTTCGTAGGAGGCAAGCTCAGATTCTATTGCTCCCTCCCACTCAGCCCCATCCTTCCACTGCAGTGCCTCCTTTACACATTGAGGCTCCTCTTGCGTAAAGAAGGCTTGTGCAAACCCAGTCCAAATGCCCTTGTTGGCATCATACCTTTTTGTCCTTCTTCGCACATGGTTACTCGTGCGGGGCTCTTAAGGCTGTTGTCGTTGTTGTTGTCCCCTTTTGGCGCCATCCTCTCCAAGCGCCTGCTTCCCCGCTCTTGGAGACCTTGGAGACATCTGTTGACTCCCCACATCCACGTCCATCTCCGGTGCTTCAGATTCCTCATCCAAACTTGCCAGAGTAAAGTCTGCCGCTCGCCCATCCCTCAGGCAATGGTCTCCGGTTGGTGATGATGCGAGGATGTCACCCTCATCCACGTCCTCCGGCGTCTCCCCCTCAAGGAGTGGCATCCACTCCCCCCTCTTGGAGAGACCTGTCTCCTTGTCTGTCCAACGGCTTTTCTCGTCGAACGTGAAGTCGCGACTCCGCACAATATGCTGCCTCCTTGGGTCAAAGAGCCGGTACGCCTTGCTTCCACTCTCATATCCAAGGAAAATACACCGGCGGGTACGCGGGTCCAGCTTGCTCCGTCCCTCACGTGCCTGCACCATTGCATGTGCAACACAACCAAACGTGCGGAGCTGACCCACCGCCGGCTTCCTCCCGCTCCACAACTCTTGTGGCATCTTCCACGCATTGCTCTCCTTGTCCTTCAGCGGCTTGGTCGGCATGAGATTCATGATGTACGCATCTATCCTTACCGCCTCCGTCCAATACCTTTGTGTAAGGCCAGCGTTGCTCAACATGGATCGCACCATGTTAAGGATTGTGCGATTTGCTCTCTCTACAACACCATTCTGTTGTGGGGAGTGTGGATTTGTTTTCTACCACTCAATCCCCTTGCTCTTCATCCACCCAAGGCACCCCGCATATTCACTGCCGTTGTCACTCCGGAACGCCTTCACCTTCAACTTTGTTTGCCGCTCCACATCAGCCACAAACTCCTACATGCACGCAAGGACCTCACTCTTCCGCTTCATTGGGTAGAGGTAGAGTTTCCGGCTGTGGTCATCAATGAAGGTGAGGAAGTAGCGAGCTCCGCCGATGGAGCTCTCAAGCGGTCCACACACATCTCTGTGTACCACGGCCAGTTTTGCCGATGCACGCGTCCCCTTGGCGACAAACGACTGCCGAGTTGATTTGCCAATGATGCATGGCTCACACACGGTCTCCTTGGTTCCATCAAGGCCGCTGATTTGGAGACCCCGCACCACTTCCCTCTTAGCCATCTCCTTCAGTGTCGATGGAGAAATGTGGCGGAGTTGGCAGTGCCATAGGTCCAGGTCTCCTCCATCCTTCGTTGCAAGATTGGCTGCGTTGGACCCCACCCGGCTGCTGAGGATCTTCGCGCGTAGCAGGTACAAGTCGTCCTCCCTCTTGGCACGCGCAATCACCTCACCTCTGCCCTCTTTGCGGATGATGGCCTCCTTCTTTGTGAAGAGCACCTCAAGTCCCTTGTCGGTAAGGCGGCTGATGGAGAGCAGGTTTTCCCCAAAGTTGGGCATATGAAGCACATCGTAGATTGTGCTTGTGACAGGTTTGCCATCCACAATTGACTCAATGCGGAAGTTGTCCTCATCGGTGGCCACCTCTGTTTTTCCATTGGCCACCGTCATGCGTCTCTCCGAGGCGCCGTACGTGAAAAATGCCACCTTGTTGTATTGCGTGTGGCGGCCTGATCCGGAGTCCACGACGGCAACTCCCAGATCCTTCAAGTTGGTGGAGTTTTACGCCGTAAGGGCCTGCTCATCTTTCTTCCTGCCCCGCTGCGACCGATCTGTTTTCTTCCTAGGACAGTTGCGCGCATAGTGGCCCTCCTTGCCGCAGTTGAAGCACTCCCCCTTCTTGTCATCCTTCTTAGTGCCCTGTTTGGCACCCTTCCACTTGTTGCCTCGGCCTCCACTTTGAGGATGAACCGTGTAAGCTGAACTTGATGCCGCTGCACTCTCTCAATCGCCACGTTGGATCCACTCATTGCGCACATACTCAGCAACCTTCGGGTACTTCAGCTTGTTGGAAGGCCAGCCACCAAGGACTGTGATCATGGGACTCAAGCTGTCTGGCAAGGCCGGAAGGATGATCATAGTTTGCAACTAAGAGTCGACCTCCCAACCCGTGGCCACGCACTCTGCTGCGAGCGACTCAATCTGCTGCATGATCTCCATGATGTCGTTGCCTTCGTTGACTCGAAGGGTGACGAGCCGTTTGAAGATGAAGAGCTTATTGGCAAGGTTGCTTGACTGGTAGATGGAGTAGATTTTTGACCATGCGTTTGCGGCCATGGTGCATCCTTGGATGTGCCCAAGTTGTGGTGGGCATAACACGGACACAAGGAGCACCAACGCCTTTTTGTTGCGCTTCTTGTATGCCTCCTTCACCTCAGCCAATGCAGTCTCCGGCGCAGCAGTCTCATCACCTTTTACGAGCTCAAGTAGTCCCTTGTTGTCGAGGAAGACCTCAAACTGCCACCTCCACAAGGCAAAGCCTGTCCCATCAAACTTAAGGACAGCTTGGCTGCTCTCTTGCTCGCTGGTTGCCATGTCTTGCTGTTGGAAGCGTGAAATCAAGCTGGCTTTGAACCCCTTAAAGGCGTGGGCCCATAACCCTTTGTTGGCCTGAGGGTGAGTGTGCACCCTGGAGGGTCCCTAGCAGTGGCTGGTTCACACCACCAACTGCTTTTGGAGAGACTGAAACTGTGGAGGCAACTGGTTCCAAGGATGGCAGAAAACTGGTCAGAGATTGAGGCAATAGTTTTGGCCTGAATTGCCTGCAAATGTACACTTCATCAAGGCTCACAAGCAGTGGCTTTTCATAGCCACTGATACAAGCTTTCCAGAACACCAAAGCATGCCAGATTTGGAGCTTCCTAGCCGATTCTATGGCTTCTAGAGTGCTCCTTGGTAGGCTGTCCTTTTCCCACCTAGGAAGGCATCCCTTCCCTCCTCTAGAAGCTTCTGCCCCTTCCTAGATTCCTCAGCTTGCTTCTAGTAGGAGGGAAG
>SZWC01028234.1:0-11168 GCA_023375785.1 Penium margaritaceum
TGCTGTGGCATGCTGTGCCATGATGTGGCATGCCATGGTGTGCCGTGCCGTGGGTTGGCATGACATGGCATGGCGTCCCTGGCGGCAAAGGTCATGGCGGGGGTGGAGAAGAGCACAATGGGCACATCATTCTTGAGCGTGAGCTGGCAAGCCTCGTAGCCTGGCCACCAGCGCAGCAGCTTCTGCAGCTCACGCTCCTTGGTGTCTGGCGGAAAACCCGACACGAAATTCATGCGGACATCGTCTTGCTCCGTTCCGCTGGTGTGCCATTGCCCGTACGGCGACGTGTCTGCCATTGCTGCGCACTCTAACTTGCCTTCCGAAAGCCACAGGCTACAAAACCAGCACAGAAGCTTGTGCAAACGGCCGCTCATCTGTTGGTGAGCCGCTAACAACCGTATCGTAGGGCCTTTGCTGGGTCTCGTTGAAGACTGAACTAAGGAGCGGCCTTGTTGTATTCCAGCAAGCCTAGGAAAGCAATGGGCTCTGAGAGCCCGAACCTCCAAAACCTTCGCAAGTTCGGAAGAATGAAAAGAGAGAGCCATGTTTTTGCAGGGAAAGATAACTCTCAAGGGTGGAATTGGAAAAGCCAGGCTGTTCTACCCGTGCTGTGATCCTCTTCTCCCAGTGAGTATTCAGTGCAGGAAATCAAGTCATCCACGGCTATATCCAGTTTCGTAAGGGCCATGACTTGTTGCTGCATGCAACCACAATGTCTTTGTTTCAAAGGCCTTGGCCACTGCATTCTGGCGGTTGCAATGATGCTCCTTCTGCAGCGTTTTGTAGCCTGCAGCACTCTAACGGTTGCACTTGGTGCATGCCATGGTCTGACGTTGCTCATTGCCCTACTGCGCGTGATCCTTCCACTGCAGTCTTCAACAAACTTCACCCGTGCTTGCAGATAGAGGCAGTGATGCTGTGCACAGCAATCTTCTTTGCCCGAGGCTGCAGCTCAGGAACATCCTCCCCTGATCAGTTCGAGAGCAGGTGCATGTCCACCAGGTGATTTTTCACGAGTTCTTATGCTGAAAGGTGGACGGGCCAGTGCCCAAGTGACCCATTCCCCTGGAAGTACCGACAAGAAATTGGTGCAGAAACTGGTGTTGAAAGTGGGACCAGGATAGCTGAGCATGGCAAATAGGGTCTGCGAATCACGCATGCGATGGGGTTCCTCAGGCTAATCACGAAGAAAGATGGGGCTAAATAATCCACTCACTGAGGAAAGGTGATCGCGCTGGCAAGGTTAGTTGCCACCCCATCGTAACAAAGGCACAGGTGCTTTCCACAGCTTTACAGAAAACTACCGTGCTGATGCAGTACTTCTCATTGCAGCAGCTACTGTGCCCGCAGATGAAGTGGCTGCACATGCTGCAGCAGCCTACTCCTTGCAATTGTGTGCGACACAGAGCACTTGAGCAACTTCTGCTGCAGTGCCAAACAGCTTTGCCATCACCACAAGCATGTTGTGCGCCCACACAATTATCTCACTCGTTCTTTTCACGCTGCAGTTTTTGTACGCCAGCTGAGCAGCTTCTCAAAAGAATCATGCGGCTCCCAAACCTTGTGGAACAGCATGCGATTGTGGATCCACTTTCCCTTTGAGACTGGCAACTGGCAGCTGTGACTACTCTGCGCTCACGACAAGGGAGTGGAGGGTGGATTCCATGTCCAAGAGCTACTTCAGCATGATGTATTGTGCAAAAACATAGGAAATTCTAGGGTGCAGCAGCTCAACCTTGCTGAACACCGTAGGGCTCACCCTGCCCCTTTCTGCCCTGACCTGCAATGCCCTGCCTCTGCCGTGGCGTGTCAAGATCACAACAATCTTGTTCAGGAGCATGGGTATGATGGCACACAATCTGCAGGACCCTTGTCAGCCCCACTTGAGCAATGGGAACATGCAACACCCCAGTTGTGTTCTCCCAAGCTTTCAGTGGCACCCAGACATACTGGACCTTATCTTACATCTATCCACTCTCCACGTTCCGAGCCCTGGCCGTCATGATTAAGTGCATAAGGCAATTGGACCAGCCATTGCAATTGAGTGTACTGTGCAACCTCTTTCATGGCCTGGTGCCACAAGCATTTGGCGTGGTGCAAGAATTCAGATCAGAAACGTATCATTCTTCTTGTGCTGGTGGTAGATTTTGCCAAGCAGATGCTCATTGTAGGTGAGAAATTGGGGGTGATCTCATGCTGGCAGCGCTTGCGTGTGGCCTTGCATGCACCAGGTAGGTCTTCAGTGTTATCGGGGTAGTTGGGGTTAACAGTGCATGTGAGTAGCTACTGACTGAGTGTCACTGTGAAGGCTGGCTGAAGCGGAGAGGCTGTGGTTGCACCTGGAGGTTGGACTTCGCAGACAAGTGCAGCTTCCCTTCTGTAATGAAGGGCTGCCCCTTCATGCTCTACGCGATGGCTGGTCATTGCGTCTATGGCCTGTGTTTGCAACAGAAATGGATAGATATCTGCTTGACTGTGAACTGTCTCACACGTACCTCCAGCCAAGGCTTCCTTCAATTCTTCCTCAATTTCCGTGCCCCCATGCCTGGGCCAGATTATCGCACTGTATTCCAAGGTTGGCGACTTGCAGGCACGTGTGACCGTGCGCAAGACAAAGGTAGCTGTGGACATCCCCTTCTTTTGGCTCCTACTGCTCCAAGTTTGCATGAAACCTGTCCAGTGAGACCCCGTCCTACCTCACCGGTGGGTTCCCTAGCGACTAAGCTAGAGAAACTGCTGGCCACCCAGGAGACGCTTACCAAGAAAAGGGAGCTGGAGGCGATCAACTCCGGCGGGGCCATGCTCGATGCCCTCAGCTGCGCCCTTTTTTTTTGTGGGTTGTTGCAAGGAAATGAATTTCCTTGTGGAAAGCAAGAAACAAATGCCACTAAGGGCACACACAGGAGAGGTGTTTCACAAGTGGAGCAAGCACTTCCAGTTCCTGCCATGGGTAGTACGACGGATTGTCTCACATGATTGGCCAAGTGGTTTGAACTGGTTGACAGCTGCACCTTTTCTGATCTGCTAACAAAGAACGTTGTGGAAATATGCAGAGTCTTTTGCCCCAAGTCCAGTACCCAGATCTTCCCCAGCATCCCTTCGTTTCACTGTTCACTTGAGTCCTAGAAAGCCCAACAGCCATGCCAGACTCACACACAGCGCTTCACACAGAGACACTAGAGCAACATTGGCCACTCACATCTCCAACAGCGCAACTAGCCTCCCGACAAACTCCTCCCCCTGCATCATCCACGCTCAATCCATCCCGGCCATCTGGGCCTGACAGGTCATCCAGATAGATGCCATGGAGGGTTTACATACCCCTTGGTGAGGTGGAGGAGTTCCAGTGCCACAACAGACCCTTTAACCTCCTGGGCCTGACTGGCCACCCAAACACTGCTCTTGAGCTGAAGCTAAGGTTATCACAAACGGCGACCTCACCAAGTTCTCCATGTTCAGCTTATTGGTACAAACAGACCATCGTGGCAGGCAAGGGCCAACATGATAATCAATCCGACCACTTGGCTGAATCAAGATCCATGAGAGTCTGGGCTTATGCCACCAACACTGTATCCGGGGCGTAAGCATGGTCACCATGGCTTCCGTCGCTGTTTGTTCCGTCTCCTCCCCGGTCGCCGGCCTTTGTGGCGCATCACTCGCGGCGGCGCATGCACGTCGCGTGCAGCTGAAGTCCGCTTTCGCGGCGAAGAGGTCAGTTGTGCAGAAGGCGGCCATCGCTGGTCGCGTCACCTGCGCCGTTGGTGACCCAATGAGGACCGATCTGTCCATCTTTGGTTTCTCTCTCGTTGGATGGCTCGCACCCTCCAGCATCCCGGCCATTGGTGGCAAGAGCTTGAGAGGCCTGTTCCTTGAGAGCATTGGCCCGGAGCTGGCTCACTGGCCCACTGGTCCTTCCGTTGACTTGCCTTTCTTTCTGTGGCTGGTCACCTGGCACTTGAGCCTCTTCCTCTGCATATTCCTTGGCCAGATCGGCATCAAGGCCAGGGGCGACGGTATGAACATGGGCCTGTAAACTCATGGATTTTCCTCTGAATTGAGTTGGTCATTGTACATATGTCCAGATTTGATGCCACATTGACTAAGCATGGTCCTGGATCCTGTACGTTTTTACATACATTATCCATTTCAAACTTTTTTTTCTGTTTTTTTGTTGTTGTGAGAAAGCCGGAGTTCTCCCTAGCGGAAACTATGTGATGTGATCAGGACCAGTTCAAAGTGGAAGGCCCTGGTAAAACATAGGAAACCTAATACTCGCTTGCAGAAGGAGAAGGGGGATATAGAGCTCAGCTTCTGACTGGTCCTCTCCAGACCCGGTCAAATGTGCACAGAGTTGAACATATTGGCAGCGTCTTCTTCAATGGTTCAAACGTTGCGCATCAGCCGTGAAAACACTTACTGACGGGCAGTAACAACCGCCATTTGTGGGAAGATTCAAAGGCATCCTGAGGATAGAAAAAGTACATGAGCCTGGTCTGGAGATCAACAATACTTGAGGACGTCGTTCACGCACAGGCATCATCGCAAATGCTTCAGCTGGAGCATAGGCGCGTGCCATGCCATGGTGTTCTGATGCGCTGTCAAAGGGGGAGTCATAGGAAGCAGGCTGATGGTTCTCCCTATTCAAGGGGAGGACGATCTAAGTGGTGTAAAATGGACAGCATGGGGGGCGGAGGGGGGGATGAAAGCTCCTGCGGATGTGCGTCTGCGGCCACACACCCTTTGCTGAAGGCAAGTGCCTTCAGCATGCCTTCAGCCATACCATGTGCAGAGACATTATGAGCACTAGTCGCCGACATATTGCACAGACTATTCAGTGCCTCTCTCCGATGGTTCTTGGGAGGGTCAGTACGCGCTGCCGTTGCTTCTCACCCCCATGTCTCTAAGCAGCCAGTTCAACTCCTCCACTTTCGCAAGCCTCATCTTCTCACTCTCAGCAACCAGCTCAAACAGTCTTCCAACGAGCTCTGTTTTCTGAGCATTATTGTCGTTGAGCGCTGCCATTGTGTCCTTCAGCTCCTTCTCCTTTCTGTCACACAGCGCTTTCATGGGCTGCAATTCTCTGTCCACCACCTCTATCTTCTTCCGCAACTCTGCCACTTCCTTCTTNGTGGGGTCCTCTATTGTGTCCAGATCCTTTTTTAGCTCCTCCAGTTTCTTGGCCTCCAAGCCGACCCTCTCTGACTGTTTTTTTCTTCCACAAAACAGGTGTTGCATCGGGCTGCATCTGTTCTGAGCTGCATCGGTTCCTGCCACCACCCGTCTTTCCAATCTCTGACTGATCTCAGTCAGCTCACAAGATGGCCCAGACCCTCTCTGTCAAGGCGGTATGCCCCACTCAGCTCTCGGCCGCCAAGGCCTCTGTCTTTGGCGAGGCTAATGCCCTGTCCTTCGTGAAGCTTGATGCCACCTACCTCGTCGTGGAGAACTACGGCCAGCTGGCCCTTACGGTATCAACGCCATGTGCACTCACCTTGGTTGCGTGGTGCCCTTCAACGCTGCCAAGAACAAGGATATGTGCCCCTGCCACGGCTCTCAGTACAACAACCAGGGGAAAGTTGTCCACGGTCCTGCTCCCCTGTCTCTCGCCCTGGCCCACATCAACGTCGTTGATCGCAAGGTCATCTTCTCCCCATGGACCGAGACTGACTTCAGGGCTGGCGAGGAGCCCTGGTGCACTTAGATTTTTCACTCCAAGATCCTTTCACAAACCCCCCTGGTAATCTCCCTCATAAGATTTATTTCATCATTCATACACCTCCAAAAGGGGGGGGGGGGGGGGCTGAGAATGTTGTACCTCTTCATCCTTCCCCAGCCCAGATTTTGGGCTGGCCCCATGCTCCCTTATTTGCTTTGGCTCAGAGTCCTACAGCATTCTGACGCTTCTGTGTGGAGAGCTCTCTTGGGGTGATGGAGGCTCTAGCAGACGCACACAAGTTTTCTGCTGATTTTGGCAAGTCGCCAAGCGCAGATTCCATTTGAGGAGGGTGGGATGGGCCAGTACAGGGTAGAGCTGAGAGCACATCTTTCTCAATTCCTATTGTCTGCAGTCACTCTCGGGTGGAGCTGTTTAGCTCCTTCCTTCCTACGTCTCAAGAAGTTGAGCTTCTATGCCCATCTTTGGACAAGGCAGTGGAGGAGCTGCTTATCAGTTTCACTTCCAGTCTTCCTTCCTTGGAGGCCATGAGTTCATGATCGGGGAGGGGCTCCAAACTGAGGATGAGCCTGTTCTTTTTCCATGGCAAGCGCCAAACCTTGGGTACAAGTTTGTGTTGGCCATTGGATCGATTGGGCGTGCTCATGAGGAGGGGACAAGACTGTGGTGAGGTAGAGTATTGTGGATACTCTCTAGACTAAGTTACTCTTGCAAATGGGATAGAGAGGACTGATTTCACAGACATGCATGGATTGCTGGGTTCATAGATGGATGGATGGATGGATGGATGGATGGANGGTGCATCCGGCTCCGCAGGTGCTGACTCAACAACGTACGCACGGCCACCCTGATGCTGCTGCGGGGGCTGGTGCTGGAGCTGTGGGCGGTACTGCTGCTGTGGCTGCAGCTGCTGCTGTTGCTGTCTCCTCTCCCAGCGTTCGCGTGCACCACGAATGCGGTCCTCACGTCCTGGCTGGGGAGGATGAGGGCAGTGCTTGTGGCGATGGCCAGGCTGCTGGCAGTTGTAGCATGTGGTCTGCCCGCCAATTCCACCTCCAGCACGGCCGCCTCCCCCCTGTCCGCGACTGCTGCTGTTGGCTGTAGCTCCTTGCAAGGTCCTGCCCCCCGTCGTCACAGCCGCAATGGCCACAGCGCCGGTGGCTGGATCCTCCTCGAAGTCAACGTCAAAGCGGTTGTCCGCCTCTTGCGCCCTTAGCTGGGCGTAAGTGTAGTTGAGGATCTGATTGGTGCGGCGCAGATGAGCCATGTTGGAGCGCATGAGCTCCATGACGCTCCGCCACCTCGGACCAAGACGTCCCACCATATGCGTGGCAAACGCCCATTCCGACATCTCAAGGTGGTAGACCTCCAAGTCGACGTTCAGCATGAGGCCGCGGTTCCAGTATGATTCGATAGCCTCTCCTCGACGCATTCTGATGTTGAGAAGATCTCGCTGGAGTCGCTCACCATCAGCCTGGGACACAAAGACATAGCTGTTTTGTAGGTACAGCCATGCCTCCCGAGGCTGGGCAGGTCGATCCGTTGCACCGGTGTTCTCTCCCTCTTCCCCCTCATCGCCACTTCCGACGTCCTCGGCATCGACTCCGGCGAAGCGCTGCAGAGGAAGAAGATGCTTCGTAGGGACGAGGCGCTTGAGGAGGCGAACGGCACGGGATGCTTCCTCAGGTGGAAGGCGACGGGTGGATTTTGGGTTGAAGAAGTGCCAGATGCCGACGTCCTTGGCCCAGTCAATGAAGAGCGTGGACCATTGCTTGTAGTTGAGGTTGTCGGTGAACTTCNATTCGGTGCATGATGCTGAACTCTGAAAGAAATTGTTGCAACGGCAGGACGAGGATGCATAGATTGGGTCCAACACGCACTTGCCATGTCCAAAGCAGTCTCCATCGCAGCCGGAACATCCTCTGCAGAATAGGAAGGGGATGAGTTTTCAAAGAGATGCATCCAGTCATGGAGGAAAGAGAAGGACGACAATCTCTGGGAGTAGCTTGGGCAGGATGCGCAGATTTGCACTGTGCATGGCACACCCACACAGAGAACACGACAAAAGCACATCACCCTTGTTTCAGTGTTCCAGAGTAGTGTATGCACAGAGCAATCATGCATTCTTCAGCCATAAGCATGTTTTCTTGAAAGATCTGCTTCCAACAAACTGTGAAGTCATTTGACTAGCTGTGAGTACAAACCAAGGCAGGCCCCAGCATAGTCTACATGAGGAAAGGAAGGAGGGAGACAGGAAAGAGGGGGGCTGCACTAGGACAAGCATCTCATGAAGAGAACACAGTAAAGATCCTTAGAGTAAGTCTGCATGAGCAGGGAACTTTGCAGAGACTGCAGGTGTGGGGATATCGGTAGTGCAGACTTGGAAGGGAAAGAGATGCCGAGGGAAAGAGGAGACGTTACAAGCTCCAAAATCACCATCTGTAATTACAAATGGAGGTGGTACAAACAAGAAAAGCAGAGTAGGGGGGACTCACGTGCAATTATGGACCAGTGAAATGAGCTTCCTAGACTGTATTCCAGTGGGAATCAGTCCCGGGCAGAAGCTGATGGGCGCCTTATTGCTTTCCATCAAGAAAGCAATGTTGTTAGAGGAGCGGTAGTGGATGGGGATGGCAATGTTCTTCTGGAACCTGGTGTGGCAGAACTTGTATGTGTCCAAATCCCAATCACGAAACACCAGAATGGCTCCGCCAGGGCCATTGCGTGCAGTGTTGTTCAGAAATGTGGTGTTAATGGAAACGAAGGTGGAAGCGGTTGTCGCAATTGCTCCCCCACTACCTGCAATTTTTTAAAAAAAGACACAATTGGCCAACAGAAGTGTGCAAAAGTGCTGAAATAATATCAGATGGAGTCACATACCTAGGAAGGGACTCCCTGTGACCCCTTTCCCAGAAATCCTTCCATGACCTCCCCTTGCAAGTTACTTTAACATTCCCACCAAAAAGCATGCCACAAGTGCAACAAACCTGCAGAATTTCCTTCAAAGATGACATTTCGAACCATCATGGATTTGGAACGCGAGCAAATTGCACCACCCATTCCATTCAGTGCATGGTTGTTGCGGAAGGTGCAGTCGGTGAAGCTCAACGTTGGCCCATCATCCACATTCATGCCCACGCGAAAAACGGCGCCAGCGCCAAAGAGTGCCGTGTTGTTCACAAAGTCACAGTGGAAGAAGTGATCAGTAACATCCGCCTCAGGGCCTTGGGTTCTGCAGTTAGAAGCAGCATGACATGGCAACATCAAAATGACGAGCAGAGAAGACGGTTGAGATTGTCATTATGTTAGAAATCTACCCAGATGACTTCAATTACTCCAGATGTTGAGTTTAGTAGGAAGGGGAAGCTGCACACAGAGGGATTCTTTTGACACTGGACTGTGCTCTAAGATCTACAACAAAGAAAGGAGCATCTGACAAGAGANTCACGAAACACCAGAATGGCTCCGCCAGGGCCATTGCGTGCAGTGTTGTTCAGAAATGTGGTGTTAATGGAAACGAAGGTGGAAGCGGTTGTCGCAATTGCTCCCCCACTACCTGCAATTTTTTAAAAAAAGACACAATTGGCCAACAGAAGTGTGCAAAAGTGCTGAAATAATATCAGATGGAGTCACATACCTAGGAAGGGACTCCCTGTGACCCCTTCCCAGAAATCCTTCCATGACCTCCCCTTGCAAGTTACTTTAACATTCCCACCAAAAAGCATGCCACAAGTGCAACAAACCTGCAGAATTTCCTTCAAAGATGACATTTCGAACCATCATGGATTTGGAACGCGAGCAAATTGCACCACCCATTCCATTCAGTGCATGGTTGTTGCGGAAGGTGCAGTCGGTGAAGCTCAACGTTGGCCCATCATCCACATTCATGTGATGGAGAGCAAGGCACAGCAGCTGGGGCGTGAAAGGTCATTAAAGTCAAGGTGCGAAAAACACAATAAGCACCCAAGCGACATTATAGTATTCTGCCAAGGTTGGCACACCTAGAGTCATACCACCCAAAATCTAGACTATGGGGTACAGGGCACCATCCTCTCTCAATCAGGCGATAAGCCATCCTGCAGTTTTACTAAGCCAGCGGGNCGGCCCTGTCCCCGTCCTGCCGCGCATACACACACACACACCCGCAGAGGGACAAAACTCAACACTCTCCCATGGACCGAATGCGTGCATGTGTGTGAATGCGCCGTGGGACCAGTCATACTCGTGTAGTAGTGCAACGTGTCATGCCAATGCCATGTACATTGTCTTGGAAGAAAGCGCGAGACAGTGACTTGGTCAAGAAGTCAGCAAGCTGCTTTTTTGTGCGCACGTCCACCACACTAATGATGCCACGAGCGAGCAGGTCACGAATGAAATAGTGCTCAACATTGATGTGTTTAGTGCGACTGTGGAGCACACCATCATTGCGTGCGATGGCCTGTGCGCTTGTGCTGTCACACTTGATGGGAATGTGCGAGAGAGGAACATGCACCTCACATAACAAGCGATGCAGCCATGCAGCCTCACATGCAACAGACCCCAGAGCCATGTACTCAGCCTCTGCTGTGCTGCGTGCTACACATCCTTGCTTGCCACTGCGCCAAGAGACAGCTGTGCCTCCAAGAAGAAAGACGTACCCTCCTCGACTCCGAGCATCTGCATCACTCGCCCAGTCACTGTCACTGTATCCCTCAATGGGCACGGGGACCGGTCCGACACCATCAAACCCTTCAACCACCACCGGTCCCGGTCGGGCTCGGAACTCTAGGCCCATGTCTGGAGTGTTCACCACGTACCGTAAGACATGAACTGCAGCATCGTGGTGCCCACTCCTAGGAGCCTGTGCATGCTGCGCCAGGATGTTCACGGGGCAGGCAACATCCGGGCGCGTGGTGGTGGAGAGGTACATGAGGCACCCCAAGATCGCCTGGTAGGGCGTCGGAGGGGCCTCACTCCCTAGACGCTCAGAAGCGATGCGCTTCACAAGAACTTNCACCACCACCACCACCACCACCACCACCACCACCACCACGACCACCACAATCAACACCTCCAGCATCACCACAGCTGCCGCCACCATTCCTGCTACTGCCGCCACTGCCGCCACCACCATTCCCACCACCAAAGCTACCACACGGCCGCCACTGCCACCGCCACCACCACCGCCTCCAACGTCACCGATGCCACCAGCACCCCCCCCTGCCACCACTGCCGCTGCCACAACCGACACCATCATTTCTACCATTACCACTTCCACAATCACAACGTTGGAGAATTAAAGAACGCTAGCGACGACCTGCCAGCTGGCCTGACGCTAGCGACGACCTGCCAGCTGGCCTGACACTAGCGACGACCTGCTAGCTGGTCTGACGCTAGTGACGACCTGCTAGCTGGCCTGACGCTAGCGACGACCTGCTAGCTGGCCTGACGCTACGAGCTGCGGCCGGCAACCTGCGACCTGCGACCTGCGACCCTGGGCCTGCGACCTGCGACC
>SZWC01028235.1:0-13829 GCA_023375785.1 Penium margaritaceum
ATTTCAACGAGCGCCGCGCACGTCCGACAAACCGCCTCTTTTCGTGCAAGCGATGAACATCGTCAGCACGGTCGTTGACTTTCGCTCACTTTGTCGCGAAGCAAGTGTCGATGTTCGAGACTTCTGTACGATATACCTGTATTTATTCCAAAACAAGGAACGTTTCTGAAACCTCTGCTGGAACCACACACGCTCAGAAACTTGTAAATATTATCTCAACTCTTGGCACAAATAAAGACTATCCCAAACAATTGGAATAGATTACACTAGCAAACCAGGTCGGGTCTCGAACGATAAGTAAAGCGCATAAGGTCTCTCTCATAAAGCTGACATTTCGATAACAAAATTAAAACGCATAGGAGAAAGTCGGAAGGCCCCGATCGATCGTCAGGGAGAACACACAATCGACGGCTCCAAAATCGAATAGAAGCGGAATTTGTGTCAGATTTTTTGCTTCGGGGGGCATGTACCCCATCTGTCTAGTATTTTCTAACATGTTTGTCAACAAGAAAGTAATCATCATGAAGACATCGTGCAGGGAGCGAAATAATACGCTTCTTCAACAGAGGAAATGAATTACGCCTGAAGACTACCGACATAGATTGGTAATTAAGTCACACACCTGCGATTGGACTCTTTCCTCAAGGTTCTCCCCTGAAGCATTACAGCGCGAAAAGGGAATCGTTCCCCCACAACCAGAATTGCACTGAATGGTCTTGACCTCTTCCTGTCATCGTCTTTTCTCCAGTCCTTTTGTCTTCACCACCTGATACTTGAGGGATGCCTTTGGCATTTCAACAAGCCATGTATGTGACCCAGTGGCACAGCACAACCAGAAATTAAGAAAACAATCGTGAATCCAAGAACATATATATATATATTCAACTTTCATTATGTTTTTCATTTGAAAATCATAGCCTCACTTTGAAGTCTCCACACTCCTTTGCCTCCCCGTCACCCCAATTTTTCTAGAATTTAATTCCTGATTCGAATTTTGTTTTTTACCTAAGATATCTTTAATATTTCCATGTTTTCATATGACTCGAAGAAAAAATCAACCGCCATTGCATTCAAGGTACCAAACAGTAAGGGCTTCCTACCACCACAATGAAAATCTTGGTGAAGGTGTTCTAGCCAAAACATTCATCCATCCGCAAATTATTTTCAACCGTACTCATTCCTTGTATTGTTTTAGTTTTCCAACGTAAGCAATTCAACGTATGGCATGACAATTTCGGTTATTGAGTCTAATACATGCAAGTGACCCATTCACTCTGTTCACACACGCGCATAGTCACTGCAGGTGATTGATCTGAATCAAAACTCTTGGTAACAACGTTGATGTGCACATAATGGATCACGCGCTGCTGGAGCTTCAGCGAAGTAAAGACTTATAGTTGTAGCACCCATTCTGAATGTGTTCAAGAGCTTGATGGTAGTGATCACTTAAACATTCTTGTTTTCTGCTTAACATAACATGGAGCAAACGTAGCAAAGGGGGAGCATGCACCCACATACAAAAGGAAACTTAAGCAACAGATAAGGGCAGCAGCGTTGTTGATATAGCGTGCGGGCTTCCACGCTCGTTGCTTAAGTATGCTGCCCCCTCAGTCTGCTGCTCTGGAGACTAAGTCTGGACACTCTGGGTTTGTTAGTCAAAAATGCGCGTGCTAGTGTTGGCAGAGAAAGCAGCTGAAATTCGCAAGGGACTGATTAGGAATCAAGAATGAGCAAGAATGGGAGACCCCTCCAAGTTCTAGCTCCCCCCCACTAGTGTAGAACTTGTTACTCAGCTAACAAGCCGATCAAAAAATAGTCCTAGACCTGTTTGTTGGCAAGCAGGGTTTTCTCGATGAGCCCTGCCAGACGCCCGACAGCCCAAAATCCGAGCATAGTCCGTTTTGCCAAAAAATTGGACCATATCATAATACCGACGTTGCGAACGCAGTCGTACAATCAGTATCAGCTAAAACAATAACGGCAAAGAGTTATGGCAGCCCAAACCCAGGCAGTGCCTATGACGTTCCACGATGCCAAACAATGCCACGCAGCAAGACACGCACACCCTAGGCAGAGCATGATGTTGCAGGCGCAATGGCACAGTCAGAACCAGTGCTAGGAGCATGCAAACAACATATGCGGTGGCAGTGACCGCCGGCGGCCTGGCCGCCGAGGAGGTCTGTCGATTGAGCTGAACACGTCGCCGGAGGGAGGAGGCTCCAACGAACTGCGATAAGGCCTCAGAGTGTGTCGGCTCCACCAGACAACACTCCAGCAGCGTCGAGTCTCGCTGTCACTCATCTGCACGTCAATGTACACAAGCCGAGAGGACACAACAGAGCACAATGAGAGATGCGCAAAAACCACCACTCCCCCATGATTCACAGGGGTAGTGCACATGGGCGGGCAGAGACGCAGTGAACAACCAGACTCCCCCACGGCACGCAGAGATGCAGGTAGGGAAAAGAGAGCCACTCACGGACGCAAGCCAACCGAACTCACAACCTTCTTGAACGAGTCGCGCTTCAGTGCCTTGGTCAAGAAGTCAGCCAGCTGTCGTGGTGTCTCAACCCATATGATGCTTATGCTGCCGTCATGCAAGAGCGAACGCACATAGTGATACTCAACGTTGATGTGCTTTGTGCGTGTGTGATGCACGCCGTCATTATCGGTGATGGCCATGTTACTCTCATTGTCACAATGCAATGTGATGGATGCAACGGACTGACACAACTCGTACAACAGACAACGCAACCACACAATCTCACACGCACCTGAGCCAAGGGCCACGTACTCAACCTCAGCAGTGCTGCGTGCAATGCAGCCCTGCTTGCCACTGCACTAGGACACAGCTGTGCTGCTGATTAGCAAGATCCAGCCTGTGCGACTCTTGTCGTCTTGACTGCCGGCCCAGTCACTGTCATTGTAGCCCACTGCGACGACAGATGGCTAGCGACGGAACATGAGACCTCGCGGAGGAGTCGAGACAACGTAGCGCACTACTCGGATCGCGACCTCAAAGTGGAGGTAACACGACTCTTGAGAAAATTGAGCTAGGAGGTTGACGGTGAACGCGATGTCTGGGCACGTCATCGTCCCTAGGAATATCAGTGACCAGATGACTCGCAGATATGTGGTTACGTTAATTGGCTCCCCCACAACTGTTGGGCCAGGAATCTTCAGCTTCACCTGTCCATCAGGTGACATGGGTGAAGATGCGCTGGGCACGAGGGGCACGTCCTTGGCAAAGCGAGTGGACAGGGTCTGCACATAGGCAACCTAGTGGACGTGCAGAATTCTCTGAGAGTGATCATGCTCGAGCTCTATGCCTAGGAAGACTCGGGCAGACCCGAGATCCTTCATCTGGTAGGCGGTGTGCAGCAGGTCCTTGATACGCTGGATGGCACCCGTGCCAGGCGACACAATGAGGACATTGACGACGTAGCCCAGGACAGCAGCGAGGGTCTGGCCTCACGGGTTGACGAACAATGCAGGGTCAGCGATGCTGTGCTGAAGGCCGCCGCGAAGGAGCGTGCTGCTGATCTCCTGGTTCCAGCAGTGAGGCAACTGCTTCAGGCCGTAGAGGGCCTTCCGTAGCGGCCAGACTCTCCCAGTGCTGTCGTCAAAGCTTGGATGCTGCACCATGTAGAGCTCCTCACCCTCCAGTGAACCGAAGAGGAAGGCGTTGCTCACGTCCATCTGATGCAGCTACCATCCATGCTGGGCAACCAGGCTAAAGAGCGCCCCGCTCGTGGAGAACCGGTCAATTGGGGCAAAGATCTGGTCGTAATCGACCCCAAGGACCTGAGAAAACCTCTTGGCTGGGAGGCGGGCCTTGTAGTTGTCCAAGGAACCGTCGGGCTTCAATTTACGCCAAAAGACCCACTTGGCACAGATGGCCGTCTGACCTGGAAGGAGGTCGCCGAGGTCATACACATGGTGTTGTCAGATGGCAGCGAGCTTGTGAGTGCAGGAAACATCCTAGTGTGCGGCCTCAAGGGAGGCTCGAGCCTCGCGCAGGGTGGCTAGATCCTCCAGATGTGCTATAGAGCGGACTGAAAGAGAGTTAGCATCTCGAGCTATAGGTGGGATGGGTGCGAGGGAAGTCATAACAGCATGCCGATGCTCGTGATGAAGCATGGCGTAGCCTTGTGCAGAGCCAAGATGAAGGTCTGTAATGATAGCCGAAGTGGTCAGGCCGAGGGCCTTAATGCCAGGGTCCCCACTCACGATCGTAGGAGTGGAAGAGACACGTGGCGCGATAGGGGGCCGAGAGGCCACTGGGCGAGGTGCTTCGGTCTGCACGCTCACTGACGGTCTGGGTCGGAGGCTGCTGCCTGGGCCACGCGTGTAGCGCTGCAGGGCAGGAGATGGCACTGAGTCTGATGGGCTGATGGAGGTGGAGAGGGTTGCTGGCGCGGAGGGACCAGCGGACGCAACTCGGGCTACTGGCCAGGAGGGGCCAGTGGATGCGACTGCGGCCGCCGGCCCGGAGGGGCCGGTGGGCGCGAATGGGGTAGCTTGCTCAGAGGGGCCATCGGACGCCAACGAGGCCGCCGGCCCGGAGAGGACGGTGGGCTAGACTAGGGCAACTGGCATGGAGGGGCCAGCAGATGTGACTGGGGCCGTCGGCCAAGAGGGATCAGCGGGCGCGACTGGGGTAGCTGACCAAGAGGGACCAGTGGACGCGACTGGGGTGGCCAGCCCGGAGGGACTAGCGAACAACACTGGGGCGGCTGGCCCGGAGGGACCAGTGGACGCTACTGGGACAACCGGCCCGGAGGGGCTAGCGGGCGCAATTGGGGTTGCTGGCTCATATGGGCCAGGAGGCGTAGCTGGGGTTGCTAGCTCAGAGGGGCCAGCGGGCGCGACGGAGGCTGCTGACTCAGAGGGACGAACTGATGTGCCTCCCGGAAGTGGTAGGATGGACGACGGACTCACCACTCTCCCACGCGATGGGAGGGACACTAACGAGCTGGAGGAAACGAGATCGCACAGAAAGAGCTCCTCAAAGAAGGGGGTATCGCGGGACTCGACGATGTAGTGTCAAGAGGGATCCTATAAGCGCCAAGCCTCGGACTGATAAGAGACACCAAGAAAGGTGCAAAGACGACCGCGGGGGCCGAGCTTGCCGCCTTGTTGCGGGACGTGTAGCCACACAATGGCCACGCAGCCCAAGACACGAGCTGTGCGGAGGACGGCTCATTGACCGCACTAGTGCTGGTACGGTGTGGACTGGCGAGAAAGGGATCTGTGGGGAATTTGGTTCCAGACCCACGTCATGTAGGCCATTGCTTCAAAACAGAAGCCATCGGAGAGGCCAAACTCAACCCGCAAGGTGCGAACAACCTCAGCCATGGTACGGTTCCACTGCTCGGAGACGCCGTTCTGGGCGAGCGTGAAGGGCGCAAATGTCTTGTGGTGGATACCGCAGGAGGCAAGGAAAATTGTGGTCTCGCCCATGTACTCACGAGCGTGATCGGAGCGAATGCGGCACAGAGATCGACCACACTTGCGTTCCGCAAGGACAATCCAGTCCTGAATGGCATGAGTGACATTGCTCTTCTGCCAATGGCAGAAGACCCAACGGTAGCGTGACTAGTCGTCTGTATGGGTGAGGACATAGCGGCCGTGCTCTTTGACAAACTTGGTAGGGAGTGGACCCATGACATTGGAATGGACCAGGTCTAAAGCGGCGGATGCACGGGAGGAGGACAGAGGGTATGTGGAGTGGTGCATCTTGCCCTGAGCGCAATCAACGCACTCTGTGGGGCATGGGAGAGGGAAAGTCTCCGGGTCAAGGCCCTTGGCTGGCTGAGTACGGAGCATGCTGTTTACGACAGCAAAGTGGACGTGGCAAAGGCGGTGGTGCAAGAGTGGGGTGTGCTCTGGAGAGAGCGTGCTGGTGACGAACACATGGCACGTTGCGGCGGACGAGGAGGGAACGGAAGGAGAGGATGACAGACGAGGTACATGCCACAGGTTGCAACCCACGGTGGCATGCTAAACGATAAGGCATGACGGACGCAACAACACAGTGCCAACACCACGCGAGTGCAGAACGTCCATGCTCATGCGGCCAAGGGCGCTAACGGATAGAAGGTTGAGCTGAAGGCCTGGTACAAAGAGGACATCGGTCAAGATATCACCGGCAGAACCACGGAAACGAACGACGCCGACACGCGGACAGGTAACACCTGTCCGGAGCCCATCATGACCCCGTCCGGACCCCGGAGATATCGCCAACAGGACCAAGCATACCAACGGCTTTGCGAGAGGCTGTCATGTGATGCGTGGTTCTGGAGTCAATGATCCAGATTTTGGTAGGGTCCTGGACCGGTGTCGCGAGATCATTGACAGTCACATGGCAGCAAGCAAGAGACACGGACGCGGTGGAAGGGGGTGCGAATTGAGACAGCCAATCATTTAGCCATGCAACGTCGTCACGGAAGGAGGCAGAGGAAATCATAGGGGATGGAGAGATAGTCAAGGAAGTAGGACACGACTGCAGCTCAAGCTCTGTCATGCAGTGCAATGGGGACGAGCAGGAGGTGACACAACTCGCACCTCCCTGGGGGGGGAGGGCGAGGCAGACCGAGTTGAAGCGTAATGATCTGCTCCAGCTTACGCTCGCGCGTGGATAGCCCGAGAGTGTAGACTGAGTGCAAAGTGATGGCGAAAAACCCCGGATAGAAGGAGGACTGCCCTAGTGAAGGGAACGGAGGCGCTGACGGCTACGGATGATACTAACAAGGAGCTGGCGTCTACGAGACCGGTTTCACGGTCAGAGGAGTGGATCCGCTAGACGGGGTTGAGGCGTCAGGGGTGGCAACAGCTATGGCAGAGGAGCCGAGACGGCGCTCCCGCTGGCAATGAAGCGCATGGTGGCGATGAAGCGCGCCTCGTTCGTTGGCAGTGGACACGTGTACCACCCTTGCCCTGGCTGGCCACAGTTATGGCAGACCAAGCCACTACAGGACCCAGTCGATCGCTGTTGCTACTGTTGTTGTTGCTGACCCTTGCATTTCTTGCCCCGGCGTTTCTTCTTCCCCGACGACGAGGAGGTGGTGGTGGAGGAAGAAGCGATTGCGAGGGAAGCGACTGCCAAGGAAGCAATGGCAGGGGAGGCGAGGGCCTCTGTGCTCTAGAGACAGGACTCTAGGTGAGCTTCCTCAATCTTGAGGAAGAGCTCGTATGCCCAGGGCATGAGGGTGCCCATAGCCGCCATGGTGGAGAGGGCGTCCTAGGAGTAGTGGACAAAGACGTTCGCGTACGAGCTGGTGGCACCGTGCTTGATGGTGAGGAGCGCGACCAGAGGTGGTGGAGCAGAGGTGCCTAGGCGGTGGAAGATGTCCTCAGCGCATTGCCAGTACGTAGTGACTACCTCGGTCTCCCCCATGTGCATGGAGTTGAACTCCCGGAGCAGATGGCTGGTCTCAATGTTGCTGGACAGGCGATGGGGACGAGTGAGGGCTTGTCACGCGGGTGCAGGGTCTGGGGTGCCGCCATTGGTAAAGTTGCCGAGAAAGGGCTCTAGGGCCAGGCGGGAAGCCAGAGGAGCGACAGGAACGAGGACGAGTACAGTGCGACCGGGGTCATACAACTGGTCGGCCTCGGTGGAGTCATGTGGGAGGGTGTAGTATGCCCACAGACCCTCACCCTGCGCCCAAATGCTGAAGTTGAGCTCCTAGCTCTGGAATTGCTCGCCGGCCTGAAGCGACGGGGGCGCTGTCTCAAAGTCCTTTTGCCTGCGATCGGCGCCCAGAGTGGGGCCAAGAACGGCGGTCACTATCTGCCGCTGGCGCCGAGTCTGCAACTTCTCCAAGTAATGCGTGGCAGCGGACACAACGGGGTTTGTGTGCCTAGGAGGAATGAATGGCGGAGGGGCACTACTGGCAGTCTGTGAGGCCAGTGGCTGTAGTGTTGTAAGCTGCTGCGTCAGGGCGGCGAGCTGTTCTTGAATGGCAGTCAAGGGGTCAGAGGTGCCGACGATGACGCCTGTGGGCTGCAGCTGTTGCTGATGCTACTTTTGCTACTGCAACTCCTGCTGCTATTGTTGCTCATGCTGTAGCTGCGGTTGTTGCTACTACTGTTGTTGTTGCTGTTGCTGTTGCTATTGTTGTTGGAGTTACAACTATTGCTGTTCTTCGTTCTGGTGCTACTGCTATTGTTGCTGCTACTGCTGCTGATGCACTTGTTGCAGCTGCTGCAATAAAGAGGGGGGGGTACCCCGCCTGGGGGTTCCCCGAACGGAGGAGGATCCCTCCCCATTGGGGCTGTTAGGCATGGTTTTGGTGCCCCCTTCTCTTGGTTTGTTTTTTTGGTACGATTTGTGTGCTGCTGATGTTAGTCGTGACGTCGGCCTAGGACGGCTGGCGTTAGCAGCTGTTGCGGCGTAATCTACTGCTACTGTTGCTGCGATAAAGTTTATTCCCAATATTTCTGCCCACTTCTCTTTGGTTGATGACATCAGTAGTCACGTCAGTAGTGATGTCAGACGCTGGATGTTGACGTCAGCAGCGGGTATGGTGAGGGTCGCTACTACACAGCTGCAGCGCCTGCTATTGTGGATGCCGCTGCTATTGTTGTTGCTGCCGTTGCCGTTGCTTGCCGCTGCTACTGTTGTTGCTGCTGCTGCTACTACAGCTGTTGTTGCAGCTGCCGCTTCTGCTGCTACTGTTGCGCCTGCTATGGCAGCAGCAATTGCTGCTGCTAGTGCTGCTGTTGCTGCTTTTGTTGCATTTGCTGCTACTGTTGCTACGGCTACTGTGGCAACAGCAACTGCTACTGCTACTACTTTTGTTGCTGCTAGTGTTGCAGCTACTGTTGCTACAACAGCTACTACTGTTGCTTCTGCTCTTGCGTACTGCTGCGAGTGCCGTGGCAGCCCCAATAGCTATGGCAGCTGCTGCTGGGATGGGGGATTTTTTCCATTAGCCTTTTTTTTCCTTCTTCTCGTCTGGCCTACCGAGCCTCGCTGCTCGCTCTGGGCAGCGGGCTACGAGCACTGAGCTCGCTGGTCGCTGCCAACAGCTCACTGCTCGCCGCAAACAGTAAGCTCGTTGTTTGCAGCTAGTTGCTCGCACCGAGTTGTTGGTTGCGAGCAGCAGTAGCTGTTGTTGGCTATTGCCGGCTGCTGCTCGCTGCTGCAGTCGGGTGCTACTACAGCCTGTTGATGCTGCTACCGACTACTGCTGCTGCTCCTCGCTGTCGTTACCACTGCTGCTGCAAGCTGTTACTGCTGGCTTTTGCTGTTGCCTGCTGTTTCGGGCTGCTACTGCTATTGCGAGCTGTTGCGAGCCGCTGCTACTGCTGCTGAAAGATATTGTGAGCTACCCCTCCTGCCGGCTGCTCGTGCTGCACACAGCTACTGTTGGATGTTGCTGCCACAGCTTGTTGTAGTTGTGTGCCACTGTTGCTGTTGTAGGCTGCTGCTGCTGCTCACTGGTTCTAGTCAATACACCTGGGTGACGTCGCTGCGTGCATTGTCGCTTGCAAGTGTCAAACGCGGACTGCCGCTCACCTCCTCGCGTCACGCGTGGGGGTCTGTGCTGCCGAAAAAATCCGGGAGCATTTCCTCCGGCCCAGTTGCCGTGGGAAAACATCTGACGCCGCCACCAGACGGGTCAATGCTGCCGATAAAAACTCCAGCAGCATTTCCGCTGCACCAGCGCGTATGGGGGTCCGACGGCGTTGTCTGGCACCTGTACGCTAGTCTTCTGCTACTGTTGCTATGCTCTGGCTCTGATACTAAAAAGGAAAACTAGGCAGGAGGTTGGGACAACAGCGCTATTGATGTTGCGTGCGGGCTTCCACGCTAGTTACTTAAGTTTGCTGCCCCCGCAGTTTGTTGCTCTAGAGACTAAGTTTGGAAGCTCTGGGTTTGTTACTTAGAAATGCGCGCGCCAGTGTAAGCGCCAGAAAGCAGCTGAAAACTGAAAGTGACTGATTAGGAATGAAGAATGAGCAACAATAGGAGACCCCTTCAAGTTCTAGTTCCCCCCCACTAGTGTAGAACTTGTTACTCAGCTAACCAGCCAATCAGGATATAGTCCTACACCTATTTTCTCGCAGGCAAGGTTTTCTCGGTGAGCCCTGTCAGACGCCTGACAGCCCAAAACCTGGTCGTCTTCCGTTTTGCCTGAAAACTGGACCATACCATAACAATGATGTTGCAAACGCAGTCGTGCAGTCAGAATCAGCTAAAAAAACTACACAAAGCGTTATGGCTGCCCGAACCCAGGAAGTGCCTACGACGGTCCACGATGCCAAACAGTGCCACGCAGCAAGAGACGCCAACCCTAGGCAGAGCATGATGCTCCGGACGCAATGGCACAGTCAGAACCAGTGCTGGGAGCATGCAAACAGCATGTACGGTGGCAGTGACCGCTGGCGGCCTGACCGCCGAGGAGGCCTACCGATAGAGCTGAGCACGTCGCCGAAGGGAGGAGGCTCCAGAAAACTGCAAGTAGGCCTCAGCGTGCGTTGGCTCCACCGGACGACACTCCAGGAGCGTCGAGTCTCTGCGTCAGTCATCTGTACGCCGATGTACACAAGTCGGAAGGACACAACAGAGCACAATGAGAGATGCGCAAAAACCAACATATACGCTTGTGGTCAATATGGTTGATAGTGATTTAGTCATGCATGTGACAAATAAGTGGTGCTCGGTTGCTGATCTCTCGTGACCACACGACTGGGTTATCTAGGCATGTGAGAAACCACCGGAATCTCGCTCGCCTATCGGTTCAATTCGACCCCCCTCCCCCCTCCAGCGTCCGTGTAGTGGAGCCATTGTGTAGTGGAGTTGTATTGCATAAGAGTCTATGTGTGGTGGAGTTAACTTGAAGTGGAGTCATTTTGTAGTTGATTCTTAGGTTTAGAGTCATTTATTGGTACATTCATTGTGTAGTGATGCCATTACTTAGTAAATACAATGTGAATTGCGTCCTTGTATAGTGAGGTCGTTGTGTAGTGAGTCATTGTGTAGTGGAATCATTGTGTGGTGTAGCCATTATGAGGTAGAGTCATTGGGCAATAGAGTCAATGTGTAGTGGATTCACTGTGAATTGGATACATTTCTGAGTGGATTCCTTGAGAAGTCGAGTAAGTATTGAGTAGAGTCATTGTATTGTGGAGTCATCGTGTAGTAGAGTGAGTGTGTATGGGAGTTATTGTGTAGTGGAGTCATTGTGTAGCGGATTCATTGTGTAGAGTGGTCATTGTGTCTTGGAGGCATTGTGTAATTCAGTCATTGTGAAGCGGGGCCATTGTGTTGTGGATGCATTGTGCAATAAAATCATTGTGCATGGGATTCGTTTTGTAGTGAAGTCATTGTGTGGTGGAGTCATTGTGTAATGGATAAGTGCTGTATTTGACTCATTGTGTAGTGAATTCACTGTCTTGTTCCGTCATTTTGTAGAGGAGTTGTCGGACGGTGGAGTCATTGTGTAGTGGAACCAATTTTTTGTGAAGTCACTGTCCTGAATAATCATTGTGTATTAGACTCATTGTGTAGTGGAGTCATTGTGTAATGCAGGATTTTTGTAGTGGAGTCCTGGTGTGGTGCAGGATTTTGTAGTGTAGTGGAGCATTGTGTATCGGACATCGTGTAGTGGATTCAGTGTGAAGTGGAGACATTGTGTAATGTATGCATGTTGTAGTGGAGTTGTTTTGAAATGAATTCATTGCGTAGTGGAGTCATCGTGCAGTGGAGTCATTGTGTGTTTAAGCTGATTATTTGTGAAATGGATTAATTGTGTGTGTGTGTGTGTGTGTGTGTGTGTGTGTGTGTGTGTGTGTGTGTGTGTGTGTGTGTGTGTGTGTATTCATTACATATTGGAGTTACTGTGTAGTGTTGTCATTGTGTAGTGGATTTATTGTCGATTGGAGTAATTATGTCATGATGCAATTGTGCAGTGGTTTCAATATGCATTGGATTCCTTGTGTGATAGAGTCATTTTGCAGTTGAATCATTGTGTAGTTTACTCACAGAGTAGTGGAGGTATAATGTATTGGAGTCATTGTGTAGTGGAGTCATTGTTTATCGGAGTCATTGTGTAGTGGAGTCATTGCGTTGTGGAGACATTGCGTAGAGTAGTCATTGTGTAGTATGTAATGCAGTCATTGTGAAGTGGATTCATTGTGTAGTGCATGTTTTTTGTAGTAGAATAATCATGTGGTGGATTCATTATGCAGTCGAGTCATCGTGTGGTGGAGTCATTTTGTACAGGTGATGTGTAATGGAGTCATCGTGTAGTAGATGCATTGTGTCGTTGAGTCATTGTTTAGTGGAGTCATTTTTTTGGGGAAACATTGTGCAGTTGATTCATTGTGTAGTTGAGTAAATGTGTAGTGGATTCACTTTGTATTGGGATCATTGTGTTGTGGAGTCATTTCATAGTTGATTCGTTCTGTCGTCGAGTCATTTTGTATTGGAGTTGTTGTGTAGTGGAGTCATTTTGCAGTGGAGTCATTGTGTTGTGGAGTTATTGTGTAGATCATTGTGTGGTTGATTCATTGTGTGGTGAGGTCATTGTGTACAATAGTTGTTGTGTACTGGAGTCGTTGTATAGTGAATTCATTGTGTAGTGGAATTTTTTTTTCTAGTAGAGTCATTGTGAAGACGATTCATTGTGTGGTGGATTCAAGGTGTAGAGGAGTAACATTGCTGCGCAGTCGTTGTGAATTGGAGTCATTGAATAGAGGAGTCATTGTGCAGTTGAGGAAATTTGAAGTGTAGTCATTGTGAAGTGCATTAAATTAAAACTGGATTCTTTGTGTAGTTGATTCATTATGTGGTGAATTCATTGTGTATTGGAGTCAATGTGTAGTAGAATCATAGGGTTGTGGATTCACTTTTTAGTTGAGTCCTTGTGTATTAGATTCATTGTGTAGTGGAGTCATTGTGTACCTGATTTTTTGTGTAGTGGAGTCATTCTGTAGTGGGTTAAGTGTGTGTTAAACTCATTTTGTAGTGAATTCATTTGTAGTGGAGGTATTTTATAGTGGAGTCATTGTGTAGTGGAGCCCTTGTGTCATGGATTCATAACATAGTGGAGTAATCTTGTATTGAATTCATTATGTAGTGGACTCATTGTGTATTGGATTCATTGTGTAGTAGAGTGCTTATGTTTTGGAGTCATTGTAAAATGAAGTAATTGTGTGGTAGAGTAGTTTTCTTGTACAGTCATTGTAAAGTGGGGTCATCCTGAAGTGGATTCATTGCGTATTGGAGTCATTGTGTAGTGGACATGTTGTGTATTGGAGTCCTTGTGTAGCAAACTAATTCTGTTGTGGACTCATTGTGTAGTGTAGTGGTTTTTGGTGGAGTCATTGTGTATTGGAGTCTTTGTGTAATGGATGATTTGAATAGTGCATTTACTATTTATTGGAGTCATTGTGTATTCGATCCATCGTGAAGTGGAGTCATTGTGCACTGGAGTCGTTGTTTATTGGAGTAAATGTCTAGTGGATTCATTATGTAATGGAGCCGTTGTGTACTGGATTCTTGTGAAGTGGAATCATCTTGTAGTGGAGTCACTGTGTAGTGGAGTCTCTATGAAGTAGAGCCATTATGTAATGGATTCATTGTGTAGTCGAGTCATTTTGTGGTGGAGTCAGTGTGCAGTGGACTAATTATGAGACGCAGTCATTCTGTAATGAAGTGTCGTTTATTGGAGTCCTTTTGTAATAGATTCATTGTGTGGTTGAGTCATGGTGTATTGAAATGGTTGTCATGGAATCAATGTGTAGTAGACTCATCGTGTAATGGTGTCATTATGTATTGGAGTCATTGTGTACTGGAGTGATTTTGTAGTCGGGTCATT